>CAJUYH010003499.1:0-32146 GCA_910591685.1 Galerucella tenella | reverse complement strand
ACAAAATCAAGTGAAAAGGTCCAAAATCCAATTGGAAATGAACAAAAACACTTGAAAAGAACAAAGTCCAACTGGAACTGGAAACGAACATAATCTACTGAAAAGGACAAAATCCAAATTGAAACGAGCAAAATCAACTGAAAATGACCAAAATCGAGCATAATCAAGTGAAAAGGACCAAAATCCAACTGGAAACAAGCAAAATTAAGTGAAAAGGACCAAAACAAACAGGAAGTGGCGATAATCAATTGACAAGGACAAAGTCTACTGAAAAGGAAACAACTGGAAATAGACTTAATCAACATAACCGAACATGATCAAAATCAACCAAAATCCATTGAAAAAAATCAAATCAATTCCTCAGTCTAAGTAAATTATTATTTAAAAAAAATAAACAATAAAAACAGACGCAGCAGCTCTAAAAAAATGGCAAATAAATCACTGTCAGGATTTTCAAGACCAAAACTTCATTGGTTTTGGCAAAAAGTTGACAACTGTACCTGGCGGAAATAAAATAAAATCAGGAAAAAAAATTCTACGTTACCTCTACTATCTTTATTATCACGTTCGTTTTGGCTACGAGTGTTGGTGGTGGTACTACTACTACTATTACTTGCATAATTCGTTATCGACTGAGTCGACTTTGTTGCAGCTACCGACGTCGATTGTGAATCGATTTGTTTATTTTCCTTGGTCTGCTGTTCCTTTTGGGCGTTCGCTTCTTTGTGATGTTGCGCAACTTGAGCATAACTCTTCCGAGGTATATTACCGGGGTAATCCTAGAAAGTTTACGTTAAATTTCGATGAATATCGGAGACATTTTAATGATAAATGGACTTACCACTAGTGGTGGGGGCGATATCGATACATGCCTCGAAGTTTCAGCCTTGGAATCCTGCCTATGTACAGGTATGTGATTTTTATTACTGCTAGTAGTGGTTACGACTACCCCGGACCGAGATGATGGGGCTTCTGTTGGCACAACTATAGTCATGGTGGCAGCATTTGTTGTCGTAGGACAAGGTACGTCTAAATCGCCGTTTAGAAGAGCGTCATCGGTTTTTGTGGATTTGTCTGCCATCGTACATTTTATTGGTAGAGCAGGAACTAACCTAAGAGATTACCAAGAAATTTCTGTAGATGTTAAAAAAAGGTGGAGGAGGAATTTTTTTTACAAACTTTATTTGATTGAGCGATTTGCCGCATTTTCTTCTCAATTTATGTAAATTGTAGGATTTCACGGTAAATTTTAATAAAAATGTGCTTTGACACAAAAAAATATGAATTAAAATTTTTACAAATAAATAAACCCGATATAACATTTTTATCGAATCACCATAGTAAATGGAAATTTTCTGAGGATGTTTAAAAATAACCAAGGAATATTGTTTCAGACAATTTGCTGTGAGCAGTTTTTTTCCTAAATTCAACAAATTCGGTCAATTTCAATGAAAATGTGAGACGGATCGTATAAACCACAAAAAGAGAGATGGGAGTTTATTTGGCCGATGTATTTGATTTTTCTGAAAGGTTGAGACTACATTCTATTTGTGATTTCATGAGACACATGTTTTTCTTTTTCCAAAAAACGTTTTTGGAGCCCTGTAGTACCATGTCAAAGTATACATCGTAAAGCCGTTATTTCGAAAACTAAAAACTACATTTTGCTTAAAATGGTGGCCATATCGGTCCAAAAGATTGGATCGGTACCGTCTTTTTCTCCAATATCTTGGAAAATTAGAAAAGCTGAAAAGTGCTTTTTTTAAAATGCCATTTCTGAAAAACGCCCACTTCGATTAACGTGAATTTTGGATATGTTATTCTCGAATATATAAGCTATCTTTTGGACCAAATCGCAATATTTATATGCCAATTTTTTTTCAGAATAATAAAAGATCGATTTTTTCTGTTCGTTGAATCGACGTGAAATATGTAAATTATCACCTCCCAAAAATTATTTCCGCTGTAATTTACTCCCCAATTATTGATTTTGTCCACGACCACCTAATAATAAGTCAATATTTTACCTCCTAACTAAAGGTATATGGTACCCATATATCAACTGTCGTGAATTATGGTTCATAATACACTGTAGTGTATTATGGTTCATAATTCACGACTAGAGATGGGGGTACAATATGGAATAAACTATTAAATCTGTGTATTTTGTTCAGGAAATTTGTTTCTGACATATATCGTATCTATAAAATATTGTAATTTTTAGTATTGATACTTTTCATAACGATATTTTCTAATATTAAGTATTTTAAAACAATATATTTATAACGGTACGTTGTATTGATACTTTCTACAGTATCGCCCATCTCTATATATGTCAAATTATTTGAAGTAGCTGCCACAACATTTTGAGGTTAGTAATATGCCAAATCGCTACTGACTTTTATTTTTTAATAAATAAATTGAGTGTCGTGGACAAAGTCTACTCGCAATTTATGGCCATAATTCACTTGGGTGACTTGCGCCCCTCGCCTGCGGCTCGTGACGCAAACGTCACCCATCGTGAATTATGGCTATCATAAATTGCTCGTTTAATAATATACTATTAGCCACTCAAATTATAAAAAAGTTCATTTTTCACATTTTTAAAATTTTATTCCAAAAATTTTAGTCGGATTTCGGTTTAAAATGCCGCATGAAACCAGCCAAAATGATTTAGAAGATCCAAACGTATATCAATAATTATTTACAGGTATTAATATATTATTATTTATTATTATTATTATTACAGAATATTTTGGAAAAAACTATATATTTCTTCGACATCCCAAGAATTATTTCAGCTGTAATTCACGTCTAATTATTGATTCGAGCCCCCAAAATATGGAGTAAGGTTTTTTTTATTTTAAAAATTTCATCTCAAGAATTTTGCTCGAATTTCCGTTTTAAATATCACAAAGAACAAAGGAAATGATCTAGAAGAAGATCCCAAAGTATGTCAATAGGAAAAAAATTTATAAAAACTATTAGTCCAATGAAAATGGACTATTGACTAAAATTACGAGAAAAAAATTGCTATAAATTTCTCCAACATCCCAAGAATTTTTTCCGCTGTAATTACCCTCCAATTATTATTGATTTGTGTTCCCCAAAATATGAAGCAATTTTTTTTAATTTTTTGAAATGTTGTTTCAAGAATTTTGCTCGAATTTCCGTTTTAGATATCACAAGGAACAAAGGAAATGATCTAGGAAGAGATCCCAAAGTATGACAATAGGAAAAAATTTTATAAAAACTATTAGTCCAATGAAATTAGACTATAACCTAGAATTCCACGAAAAAAAAATTGCTATAAATGTCTCCAACATCCCAAGAATTTTTTCCCATGTAATTATTGATTTGTGTCCCCCAAAATATGAAGCAATATTATTTTTCATATTTTGATGGAATTTCTGTTTTAAATATTACAAGGAACAAAGGAAATGATCTAGAAAAAGATCCCAAAGTAAGCCAATAGGAAAAAAATTATAAAAACTAATAGTCCAGTGAAATTAGACTATTACCTAGAATTTTACGAGAAAAAAATTGCTGTACATTTCTCCAACGTCCCAAGAATTTTTTCCGCAGGAATTCACCTCCAATTACTGATTTGTGTCCCCCAAAATATGATGCAACATGCTGTTCAGCTGTTATGTTTTTCGTCTGAAAAACTATTTCATTTAGTGAATTTTTTGGCTCATAAGTCACTTCCTCCCAAATTTCTAAGCATGCCGTTTCCTTGTCGCATTAGCCACTCCGAAATAAAACATTTATTTTTATCAAATTCCCCTTCCATTTTTGTCTGTCGATGTTCGAAATTTCAATTTTCGAGTGGACCATTTCTTTCCTCTAACTGCCACATTGAAGGTAACAAGTTATTTATATTTTCTTTTTAATTTTTGGTGAACAATTTTCTATTGTCTGGTTGGTAAGATAATTATTGTATTTTCCCAAAGTTATTTTTTAGTGCTTACAGCTTATTTATATTTATTGCTTATTTGCTGATTTACATTTTTTTAGTGTATTTGAGAAACAAAACAGATCACTGTTAAGTTGTATTTTAGCACGTGGAGTTCGGGTTTTGTATGCGCTATAGCATAAGCTCCTTTTTTACCTGATCTGTTCTATTTATTATTATTATTATTATTCCTGTTTTATCTTATTTCCGCAGCTCTGCAGCCGGAAGTTCCATTCTCAAGTCTTAAGTTTAAGGCAATTTTAAGTCCACTTCGTTCCTGTCCCGTGCACGAGGTCCACAGCCTGTCGAAGATATTACCGCCACTGCCGCCATCGCGCTAATAACTGCAAACATCCTCAGCCCTCTAAGATAAGTTCCTCCGTCTTATCTATAGCATGTGTAAGATTTGGATTTGGCGTGCTAATTACAATTAGTATTCTCTTCTTTCAATTTTTGAAATATTCAATTTATGTTGAGTTTCAAATAATTCAATAAATAATTATTATTTCAATCTTTGTATTGATTATTCAATAATCATTGAATTGGATAAACGTGTCCGGGAATAAGTAGATTCATTTTATTTATTTTTTTTTGTAACAACTTTAATTTCTTACAAGGTGTTTCTAGATTTTCACCCTTTGCTTCTTGTTTTAATAGGGGACTTCGCTCCAAGTTGCCAACCCAAAAAATTTCACATTTTTCTACCACTGGGGAAAGAAAATTTCCGGACGATTTTGTCATGTAAAGGTTCGTATTATTTATAAATATCCGTAAACGGAGCCTCGACTCTTCAAATTAGATAATTTGATGCAAATATCGAAATTTGTAAAAGTCATATCTGATTGGCTGAAAGTTTTGTTGGAGCACCTGATTTCACGTCAATAATGTCAACAATACGCCATCCATCTTTAGGGGCTGCGTTCAGAAAACACAATTGTTGCAGAACCGTTGAGTGAATGTTCTGCGAAGCCATTTTCCTGAGTGGTTTTAAATTGCGCTCAGTGAGCACAACACGATGCAGATTGTGATATTTTTATAAAGATTGTCTATGGTTTTATTATTAGTAAACAAAGATTATACTTAGTAAAGGGATTAGTGAAATAAATAAGTATTACAACTTACAACATGAGTGATGATTATGAATATGAACTCATTTATACGTATAATAAAATTATGTAGCATACACTCATACAGCCAGATACGGAAAATGTTCACAAATGATTGAAAAATGTTTTGTATTTATTTAATCAACAGTTGAGTTAGGTATATGTTATGTATTCTGAACGCTACCATTATTGACGTGAAATCAGGTGCTCCAGCACAACTTTCAGCCAATCAGATATGACTTTTACAAATATCGATATATATCTAATTTGATTTAATTTGAAGAGTCGAGGCTCCGTTAACGAATATTTATTAATAATACGAACCTTTACATGACAAAATCGCCCGGAAATTTTCTTTCCCCAGTGGTAGAAAAATGTGAAATTTTTTGGGTTGGCAACTTGGACCGAGTTCCCCTATTGCTTCGTTTCGATTAAAAAGCTGGTGGCGTCCAATTTAATATTAATTGTACTATCCCAGTGATAGTGTATAAGATAGTTTAATTGGTATCGAATTCCACTCCCTGAGGTGGAGTGCTCTAGCCTGGGACAGTTTTAGGTTACAGTGAAGCAATATTTTTTTTCTTTTTTGAAATGTTATTTCAAGAATTTTGCTCGAATTTCCACAAGGAACAAAGAAAATGATCTAGAAAAATATCCCAAAGTATGTAAATAAAAAAATTATAAAAACTAGTAGTCCAATGAAATTAGACTATTACCTATAACTTTATGGCAAAAAAATGGCTATAAATTTATCCAGCATCCCAAGAATTGTTTCTGTAATTCAACCCATCCGAAGAATATTTTCCGCTGTAATTAACCTCCAATTATTGATTTGTGTTCCCCAAAATATGAAGCAATATTTTTTTTTATTTGTTGAAATGTCATATCAAAAATTTTGCTCGAATTTCCTTTTTAAATATCACAAGGAACAGAGGAAATAATCTTGAAGAAAGTCTCAAAATATGTAAGTCGATAGAAAAATTTTTTTTATAAAAACTATTAGTCCAATGAAATTAGACTATTACCTATAATGTTCCAAAAAAAAGGTATAAATTTCTCTAACGTCCCAAGAATTTTTCCACTGTAATTCACCCCCAATTATTGATTTGTGTCGTCCAAAACATGAAGCAATCTTTTTTCTTTTTTAAAATGTTATTTCAAGAATTTTGCTCGAATTTCCGTTTTAAATAACACAAAGAAGAAAGGAAAAAAATTTATACAAACTAATAGTCCAATGAAATTAGACTATTACCTAGAATTTTACGAGAAAAAATTGCTATAAATTTCTCCAACATCTTAAGAATTGTTTCCGCTGTAATTCACCTCCAATTATTGATTTGTGTCCCCCAAAATATGAAGCAATATATTTTTTTTCATTTCTGAAATGTTATTTCAAGAATTTTGCTTTAATTTCTGTTTTAAATACCACCATCATTAAGAAAATCCAAAAGAGTATCAAAAAAAATAATTTATATTTAAATGTATTATTCTGCTATTACCTCAAATTTTGAAAGTCAAAGATGACAGAGAAAAAGAAAATTTAGGAAAAAAAACTTACTTTTCGGGTGAGCTCGGAGGCGTAAGCGTAACAGTACTAAGTTGAATATCCGCGCTTTCTGTAGAAGCGTCTTTACATTCAGGTGGACCGGCCGAAGTCGAATTCTGTCTAGAAGTTTGATTACACGGCGGAAATTGTTGCGGAGATATGGCTCTAGGAGAATCATCGCCACCACCGGTGCTGGATTCTTTACTGCTACCGCCACCGTTGCTGCCTTTAAATTTTGCCGTACCTGAAAAAAGAAACAGTTAAGACTCACTACAAACATACCTAAACCGGATCGAGTGTGCCGGCCTTTATAATTCACCTTTAACAACATCAGCAAGTCTGTTCTCTCCCCAATGTCCTTGTTGTGGTACTGGTTGAGGTTCCGACGACGATTGGATCGAAGGCGATAACTCTGTAATAGAATTCGTCACCGTTTGATGTTTGTAATTCGATTGCGAACCGATATCCAAACCCGGTAAAGGCGGAAACGCTTCTTCTTCCAAATCGAAGTCGGCTCCACGAAGATTCGCCGCTTCTCTAGTTTGCGTTTGAACCGATTTACCGTTGGTGGCATTATCTTCGTCACGTTTTTTCCGACGATGCCTCGGTGGTATTACTTCTTTTACTACCGACTGCGGTGGTAGAAACCTATAGATTTCGGCCGAGTCTGTGTGCATAACCGGTAGGCCTAAAAAAACATAAATATTTTCAAGTTAGGAAAATAGATGTTTTTTTAATGTTTCTGGAGGTTTGAAATTCCTTTTAAAAGGATTTATTTTATTTTAAACAAGAACAGTTCAAGAAAAATTAATTTATGTAGAAAAATCAAGCAAAAACAAAGAGGAAGACCAAAAAGACTGACAAACTCGGAAGAAATTAAGGCAAAATTGGAAGAAACAAAAATGCTGCTGGTAAAAAATGGATAAAGTGGATGGAAGAGGTCCTGGAAAAGCATCAATAAAAATACATA
The DNA here is from genome assembly GCA_910591685.1 of Galerucella tenella. NCBI lineage: Eukaryota > Metazoa > Arthropoda > Insecta > Coleoptera > Chrysomelidae > Galerucella > Galerucella tenella. The sequence continues at coordinate 24,569 of CAJUYH010003499.1, read as the reverse complement.
CTCAATATTAATTAAGATAAAAATGTAAGTACTAACCAGCAGGAGTTGTATTATTGGCTATGTGAGCATCACTGTTATCATTAGCTACATTATGAATATGGCTAGATTTTGGAATAGCGCCTTCTAAAGTTGATCCTTTAGAAGAAGTTCCCTTACTACTGCTACTCGAAGGTGAATTAGAACGTCCTTGTTGTTGAGAAGTTGACGGTCTAGAGTTACCTTGTCCGTTACTACTACCACCACTGCCACCTGTAAGTTTTTTTTTCATTTTTTAAATTACGATCCAGGAATTTTCGGTTTAAATGTCACACGAAACGAGGTAGAAAATGTATGAAAAGATCCGAAAATCAATTTTGAAAGAGCTATTAGTCTGATGAAATTAGACTATTACCTTGAATTTTGTAAGAAAAAAGGTTGCTGTAACTTCCCAAGAAATATTTCCACTGTAATTTATCCACCAATTATTGATTTCAACTCCCCCTCCTCCCAAATCATGATGCAATTTTTATAATGTTTAAAACCAACAATTTTGTTTGAATTTCCTTTTTAAATAACGAAAGAAACAAGGCAAGTCTTGTATAGAGAGATCCAGAAATTGGTCAATTGAAAAAAAGAATTTAAAGTATTAGTCCGATGAAATTAAACTATTACCTTGAATTTTGTAACAAAAAAAGATTGTTGTTAATTTTTTTTTTCAACCTCCCAAGAAATATTTCCGCTCCAATTTACCCATTAAAAAATATTGAAAGAACCAAGGCAAATAATGTAAATGGAGATACAAAAAATAGACCAGTGACGAAGCCTTCAAAAAAGGTAAAAACTGAAAAAAATCATATTAGTATGAAACCCATCAGAAAAGGAGGGGAATATGATAAAATTGAAAGGAATAATAAATTACGGGCCATCCGAGTTCGGGAAGTGGGAAGGGGTGAGTTTTTAAGGGTAAAAAATAGTTATCTCGATTTCCAGCAAAACTACATGTCCTAGGGAAAAAACATGAATGGCAAAGTTGTGGGTAATAAAGAGATCTATAACTTTTGTATCTACAATTTTTTCACATAACCTCAAAATTTATGTTAAAAATCCAAATAACCGTTTTTGGTTATTTATTTTTCTTTTCCAAAAAAAAAAAAATTTTATACGAATTTTGGTGAAAACTCACTTTATTATGTCCCAAATACACTGTAATTTATTTGATTTTAAATATTAATTTTTTCACCCCATTTTGATATCAAGTCAAAATCAGGTGAAAAAATTAAAATTTCAAATCAAATAAATTACAGTGTATTTGGGATATAGTGAAGAAAGTTTCCACCAAATTCCGTGAAAAAAAATTTTTTTCAAAGAAAGATTAAAAACCAAAATCTTGGTTATTTGAATTTTTCACATAAATTTTGAGGTTATGTGAAAAAATTGTGTATACAAAAGTTGTAGATGGGTGATTCTACCAGCAACGTCAGATTTGACGAAAATAATTTTAGTTTTTTCCACATTTGAAAATAACACATATTATGTATTTAAATGATAAAACCAGAAGAGATGAATAGTGCTAGATAAATGGCCCAAATAAATACAAAATATTTTTCACATTATTCATAATTTTTGCTGGGACAAATCCACGGAGCTGAGATTCAATGGATTTCATCATACATTTTGATTACATTGTGACAAAATTTTTTATCATGTGATAGGTATATGTGCAAATATTTATCTTCTGTATGTTCCTTGTGGTATATTATTCATTCTTTTTTTAATTTTTTGGGAAATTAAACCACAATATTTTTAAATTCTTTACTTCAACGTTTCGGTAGCGTTCCAGCTACCGTTGTCAAGAAAAAATAAGTAGAAATTAAGTAATTTTTTATCCCTAACTGACACAACAGAAAAAATTTGACAACTAGACAATCAAATTTTTTTTTTTTTTTTGCAAATATTTAACTATACCAAAAACATAAAAAAAATCTCCTCTCACAGTTTTCCATTTTTCATATTTTGCAATGTCAATTTTTTTTTTAAATTCAAATATTTCAATTTCTTTGTAGTTACAATTGTAACATTTTCGTTTCAAACATTTATTATTGGTATATGATTTTCACAAGTTAAGCTTTTTACAATATCATACGAAGCTGCTTCTTTAATGATGTTAAACATTTCCAGTTTAGACACCAGTAGGTCCATATTAGCATGTGCTTCGCATAGGCAAGTTTCTCTATATTTTGCTTTTAAAAAACTTACCCAATAAAGCATAACTTAGTTTTATTCTGGGATACGCGCTTAAAAATTTTTGATGTAAGTAGTTCTTTTATGGATCTGTATCTCTCTGTATCTGTAGAGTAGGGAGGGTGAGTGTGTAGGCTCACAGCACTTAGGCCACATGTGACCCATTGTACATCCTCCCGAGGAGTTGTCCTCCTAGGTCATTGTCCATCCTGTCCTTCTCAGGAAGGTGGTCAGGTCACTAGGAGACATCTCCTTTATATCGGCAGGTGTAGGCCAAGACTCACCGAACACACACTCTCTTATTGACGATAACTCCGGACACTCGCATGGATGGATTAATTTGAGTATCATTTTTGCTTTTTAATTTATCCATCTATCTATCTATCTATCTATCTATCTATCTATATATCTATCTATATATCTATCTATATATCTATCTTATCTATCTATCTATAACCATTTCCGAACTTGAAGTGATTTTCATAATTGGGATAAACTATGTATAATATATGCGAGAACGTAACTCTATCTCAGCCCTATAGTTGAATCTCAGCTCCTTTACCACAAAATGGTTACGGAGCTGAGATTTTTCAACATTTATCGCTGATTTCACTTTCAATTTTAAGGTTAGGATTTTGATATTTGACGAATTATTAGTTTATTGAGAACAATAAAACCCCATTGTATCATGCAATTACTTATACCTCGACTGAAAATATACGTGAACACGGAACTGAGAATGAATAATAACATTCTCACCTTTACAGATAATAATAACCAAAATAATACAGTACCGATTACTTTCACGCGCTTTCTTCGAATGAATGACATTAACTAACAAACAGACGCACGTGTACGATTGCACATAAGCATTTTTGCCACCAAGTGGATATTCGTGAAGTCCAAGCTCTTGTTCACGGAGCTGAGGTTACAACACGGGGACAAATCAATGTTAGTCCAAAATGAATATTGTTGTTGAAAAATCAGTCATTGTTTCTGACGCTGAGAATTTGAGAGCTTTTTATATGAATAATCAGTTTATAAATACTTTTTCCAATTTTTCAAATGTGTAGTTCATATTCTACCTTGCCATACTGGATGTGGGGACATGACACGGAGCTGAGATCTCATCTTATGTTTCCAATATTTTTTTTAAGTTATATCAAAAAAGTTGAATTAGAGTTTAGAAAAGGATTCAGAACAAATGTAATCAACTTATACATACTGAATTATTTCATCATTAAAACGTATATTTCGAAAAATTAACTGGGACATGAATACTGACGTTGCTGGTAGAATCACCCAGATCTCTTTATTACCCTCAACTTTGCCATTCAACTTTTTCCCATAGGACTCGTAGTTTTTCCGGAAATCGAGATAAACCACTTTTCGTGCAACCGGACGCAAAACAAGCATTTTGCAGCCGCAACAGAGGCCGCAAAATGATATTTTGCGGCCGTTACCCAGAGAATGATATTTTGCAGCCGTTACCCAGAGTGACGGCCGACAAAAATTTTTACGGCCGTTCCCATAGTAACTGCCGGCAAACTGAACGCCACTACAGCATTTGGCATTTCTGAAATATGACAATAACAATGTATTTCGAACCAAAAACTAACTGTCTTTTCTAAAGAGACATAATGTTTATTGAAATTATGTAATTTTCACGGTTGCACGAAAAATATTGTGTATACTATGGCCGCGAAATGTTTTCGCGACCTCGAGATTATCTTGCCTCGGCCGGAGCGGCCTCGGCGATAATCTCTCTCTCGGAACGCGAAAAAGCATTTTGCGGCCTTAGTATACAAATAACTATTCTACCCTAAAATACTCACCCCCTACCACTTTCCGAACTCGGATCGCCCGTAATTTATTTTTCTTTTCAATTTTACCACATTTCCTTCCATTTCTGAAGGATTTTATCCTACTGTAATTTTTTTTTGTGTCAAAAATTATCGACCCTGGTCTAAAATGGTCAATTGAAAATAAAAATAATGAAAGTATTACTCCGATGAAATTAGACTATACAGTGTATCCGCGTAAGTTGGCTACATATGGAAAACTATGTTAATATTGATTTTATGAAAAACAGGTATTCTTCATAAAAAGTTCTGCATTATCTAAAACCTTAAATGCAATCGTTACATATTTCTTATTTTGAGCCGTATACGAGGTTTGTCAAAAAATATTAATCTTACTCAAGAGTAAAGTACCTTAATTTTTCACAATACAGGAAAATTGTAAGAAGTAAAGTTGTTTAAAATTGAAATTTATATACAAACATGCAATTACAGCTATTTAGCATGAAAATTAAGATTTGGTGATTATTCACGTTTTACATTACAAAGTATTTGTAATCGTAAATAATCACCAAATCTTAATTTTCATGCTAAATTGCTGTAATTGCATATTTGTATATAAATTTTAATGTTAAACAACTTTACTTCCTACAATTTTTCTGTATTGTGAAAAATAAACGTACTTTACTCTTGAGTAAGATTAATATTTTTTGACAAACCTCGTATACGGCTCAAAATAAGAAATATGTAATGATTGCATTTAAGGTCTTAGATAATGCAGAACTTTTTATGAAGAATACCTGTTTTTCATAAAATCAATATTAACATAGTTTTCCATATGTAGCCAACTTACGCGGACACACTGTATATATATATTATATATTATATTATATATTTTGGTCGAATTTCCGTTATATACATATGCAAATGCGAGTGCAAATGATACAGAAGAAGATCCAAAAGTATGTGAATTGGAAAATATTTTCGAATAAACAAGTACGAGTCCACTGCAAGTAAAAAGTTGTTTTTTCGTATATACAAATTTATTTAACCTCTCGTAAAAAAAAGTTTCTACTGAAATAGCACCCCCCCCCATTATATTTTAACTTACCTTGCGAAGAGCCCTGTGAAGATTGGTCACTTTGCATGGTACTTCTCGACTGTTTCCGAGGTCTATTTTGATTCGATCGATAAGACTGATGTTTGAAACTTTGAGGGGCCAGCCCGTTTACTTGAAACACGGTGTTGATGTCGAAAAAATTCGGAGACTGGGGCCAGGCGACCGATGCGTAAAATTGTTGTTGTTGATAAGTAGGCTGAAATATACACAAAAAAATGAATTGATAAATTTACAATATGGAAATAAGTACAACATGTGTTTGAAGACATTCTACGAAGGATGTATAAAGGGGCCCACTCACTAGGAAGGAAGAATGCGCGGTTAAGTATCTGCTTGTTGGCTGTAAAGTAAACGTGTACTTTCATATTTCCCATACACAGACACTTTTGCTTGTTGAGTGAGGCTGTGTGACAAGCGTGACATGACGTCGAAAAAAGATCTTATGTTAATGGCAGCGGCGTGTGTAGTTATTAAGGAAAAGTGTATTATTAAACGAAAACCTCGGTCAAAATGGGTGACGACTTGGTTACAAAAACGGGCTACGTATTCTCATATTAATCTATCAGAGGAATTGCGACTGGATCCCTCAGATTGGCATAATTACTTGAGAATGAATCAAGACACGTACTTTGAATTATTATCTCTAGTAGCTCCTTTAATACAAAAAGAAAACACTCGTATGCGGCAAGCTATAACGCCACATGAAAGACTCACTGCTACATTACGATTTTTGGCAACTGGAAGAAGCTATGAAGATCTGAAATTTTTGTTGCGATCACTGTGTACTTTATTTTTTATTTGCCATAAACAGAGATAACTTCTGTAAAGTTCTAGAAATTCAGTTATTAAATATTTCGACATTACTCTTAGATCATTCATTTTTTGGAAAAAATGTCCAATATAAAAATACTGAACCCGACATAGTACTGGTAAAAATATGAAACGTGCACAGACTTGTTGCACATACACTTTCGTTCTTCGTCGTTCTTCCCCGTACGATGCGCACTGCACACGCTAAAAATCAAAACTATCCTGATTCCAGTGCTGCCAGATGTAACATAATTATCGAATTGTAACATAATTTATCCCAAACTAAAATTGAAATTTCACTTGTACCATAATCGATAATTGTAACATAATTTCACTGAGGCATAAGCTAATATTAATTTTTTAAATAAAACGCTAAACTATATTTTTTAAGTAAAATAACATGGGACATAAATATCATCACAACGATGTAACGTCGAATGATATAACTTTGAAGTTACTTGTTTCTTCAAATAATATTTATCAAAAGGACGATGAAGACGATGTTGAAGTTTGCTTTAAATAGGTTTTTTTTTATTTTTATAATTTTTTTGACCGTGATTACGTTGAGTTAATGTTTAGAAGAGTAGATGAGTAGAATGTATGTTTTTGTTTCTTTTTTTATATAGGTATTTTATTACATAATTTATGTTTTTAAGTTTTTATATTTTACCAAAAACATTTTATTACCAATAAAATAAATTTTAAAAAATCCGAGCATAATATTTTTTTATTAGGGCCCTTATTTTAAATTATTCTGTGTGTAACATAATTTTCTGAAAAATTCGATAATTTTGTCAACGCTGCTCGATAATTTCTTACCTCACGTCTGGCAGCACTGCCTGATTCCGACCAAGCGGATTGCGCATTCCAAATTTCGAACGGCCGAAAGCCATACACACAACTAGTCGAGCGGATAAAGCAAAAAAGTTCGGAATTTTTTCCCTAAAGACGGATCGAAATGCGGTTTTTTGCATTCGCTTCGGAAAATTATTTGTAAAAAATGTACCTACTTTGTTCCCATTACAAATCGGGAATTGCATCGCTGTAGTCAAAAATGCATCTTTTGGGAGGCCTTTTGGAGAATGTAAAAACTCTGTAAATAGGAGTCAGAACTGGCTCAAATCGGGTACCCGGGGGTTTTCGAGGTCGCTGATCACGATTATGATGTTGAAATTCACCCCCCGGACACCTGGGGCTCAGGAACGCCGAAGAACCTCGTCTTCGTGGGACTCTCCAAGAAATCACGAGGGAAACGAAAAAAATTCCGCGCCCGGTGGTTTTTCGTGTGGCTGAATTCCAATATGGCTTCGGCGAACACCCCCCGGACACCTGGTGCCCCCGAACCTCGACCTGGACATCATCCCCGAGAACTTTCTTGACAATATCGACAAGATCAGCCCGGAAATTATTAGAGGCGTGTTTTTCGAGACGCGAAATCACAATTTCACGTCGTAAACGACCCTTCCATCGAAAAAGGTGGACCGAAAATCGTCCAGGTCGATGTTCGGGTGCACTAGGTGTCCGGGGGGGTTCGACGATGCCGTATTTGTATTCAGCCACCCGAAAAACCCCCGGGCGCCGAATTTTCCTCCTTCCCCGCTAGAAATTCGGTAGAGCCCCACGGAGAAGACGTTCGAGGTCAGGGTACGGCGCACCAGGTGTTCAGAGGGACGTTGCCCACCCGAAATTCTGATTAAGCGGCCCCAAAAACCCCTTATAACGATTTTCGGTCTACCTTTTTCGATTTTGTTTGGAAAACCCTCGGAGACGATGTTCAAGCGCAGGTTCCGGTGCACCAGGTGGTGGGAATGTCTTTTTCGACGTGAAATCGTGATTTCGCGCCTCAAAAAACACGCCTCCAATAATTTCCGGGCTGTTTTTGTCGATATTGTCAAGAAAGTTCTCGGGGATGATGTCCAGTAGGGTGGAACGAAAAATATTGTTCCTAACAAGTAGTGGGCCATAGGGGTTAAAATATGCGAATAAGTGAACAAAAAATAATGTCAAAAGTTGCCTGACATATTTTAATATCCTGAGGTTCCTCGGAGTCCTTGTAATTTAAGAAATCTATCGATTTTCTCTAAATTTGCTACAATATATATGTTATTAAAAAGTATTATCGCATAGCTATCACAACGTATAATCGATACATTTTGTTTCTCAAAATAGCTCCCTAAAATTTTTTTCATATCAACATGTCTTATGGTTCCTCAAGCATATTAAATTTTGTGTAAATTGCGTGTTAAATACTAATATGTCCCGGCACTGGCAGTGGGGCTATTGCGCGTGTCTTGTTCGAGTGTCTGAACTTATTTACCGCTTATTAGAGTTTATGAACTCCGGTAATGCTAACGTAACTCTGAAGTAGAAGTCAAGACAAGTGTATTATTTTTGGACATTGAAACTATTACGTGGAAAAGCTTTGCCAACGTTTAGTGACCTTATGTGTTATTATTTGTTCGTACAACATGATTTGATGCAACAATATGCAGGAAAAGATCCCTCTGTTTGTGAGATTCTGAATCAAGTTGTTCCAAAAGTCGAAGAAATTTGGCTTGAAGCTTCAATTCCAGTAGTGTCTGAAAATCGAATAAGGAGCAAAATGAAGAAGTTTCATCAACGTTACAAACCTAATCAGAGAAATTTGAAAAACTGAAACGATCCAAGAAAAGTTGGGAGGCATTTGAAGAATAAGCTTCTAAGCTATGTGATATAGCTGCTTGAAAATGTATGAATCAAACCTGTGAGTGTGAAAAATCAAAAAAGTGTCTAAAAAAGAACAAAACTTTCTAGCCGACCAAAGAAATAGAAGAGACATGGCTATAGAAACAGTGGATATAGAATTTAGTAAGAAAATTACAATAAATGAGAACAGAAAAGAAAAATATCCAAAACCTAGCAGTAGCTGCTACTCCAGTAGTAAAAAAGAGGAAGAGGTTGAATCTGATAGTAGTTTTGCTAAATCTCTGTCATTACGTAAGTTTACTCAAACTATAATTTGCACATTTTTTTTCATACTGCTTTTGATCAGGTGAAAATGAATAAAAAACGACATTACTAAAAATTTATCGCAAATTATCATTGGTAGCATCTGCCTCTAGCCAAAAACAGGAAAATACGAATTCTGATGGAAGCTCTTATCAGGGTTCAGATGATGTGTTGAGATTAGGTAGTTCACTTCATCTTTTTCCTCAATCCAAATGGATTTAACCTAATTTAAGAAGTAATGAAAATAAAATGGTTTTTGTTAGACCAAAAAACAGGAACTTATAACAAATGAGAGTGAAATTGGCATCTGTGGCACTTGCCTCTGATAGAACTGGTGTGTGAGATCGTGCAGCAGCCATAATAGTTATTGCTGTTTCGGAAGATACGGGTGTGATATCAAAGGAAAATGCTACAATGATTATAGATAGGATAAAAATTAGAAGATCCCGAACAGCACAACGAGTACTTTGTATGGCCAAAACTACGGAAAAACCTCTTATTATAGGATTATTCTTTGACGAAAGAAAGGATCAAACACTAATCAGTTTCCTTCCAACTGCCTAGAAAATGTGTTGTCTTGTTGAATAAAAATATAATTTGAACAAAACCTGCGTTTTTTTCTACTTTGCTGCATTTGAGGAGCCTCCAAATTTTTAGATTCTGCTTTGAAATTAACTAGGTAGTTTATTGAAACCTTAAGCAATATAATATTTAAATGTATGATATAGATTATGCCAAGAAAATAAAAAATAAATCGATAAAAACAGGTTAGGTGAACGAAAGTTCACATTTTTTCGATTATGGCGTCCCTCTGAGAAACCTCAAGAAATAAAGATTATCTTTTGTACACTGGTTTCTAATAATAGGGAGCATGTTTTTTCAACTATGACATAACTTTATCAAAAAAATATTGATTTCCTCAATTTTCATTATGGCGTCCCTCTGAGGAACCTCAAGAAATGGAGAGTCTATCTTTCTCTTTTGTACACTTGTTTCTAATAGTTAGAAGCATGTTTTTTTAACTATGACATAACAATAGCAAATTTTTTTTGATTTCCTCAATTTTCGTTCCACCATAATGTTCAGGTCGAGGTTCGGGGGGCACCAGGTGTCCGGGGGGTGTTCGCCGATGCCATATTTGAATTCAGCCACCCGAAAAACCCCCGGACTTGGAGTTTTTTTCGTTCCCCTCGTGATTTCTTGGAGAGTCCCACGGAGACGAGGTTCATCGGCGTTCCTGAGCCTCAGGTATCCGGGGGGTGAATTTCAACATCATAATCGTGATCAGCGACCTCGAAAACCCCCGTGTACCCGATTTGAGCCAGTTCTGACTCTTATTTACAGAGTTTTTAAATTTTCCAAAAGGCCTCCCAAAAGATGCATTTTTGACTGCAGCGATGCAATTCCCGATTTGTAATGGGAACAAAATAGGTACATTTTTTACAAATAATTTTTCGAAGCGAATGCAAAAAACCGCATTCCGATACGTCTTTACGGAAAAAATTCCGAACTTTGAGCCTTTTTTGTGCTTTATCCGCTCGACTAAACATTTTCACTGTACCCCGTAACACACGCATTCATGCCTTCGCGCTTCCTTCCTAGTGAGTGAGCCCCTTAAAAGCCTTTGAATGAACCAATTCTGGTAAATTATGCCAGAAGTCTAAAGCTCTTCTTAAAAATTATTTCAGTCGACTTTCGACGTAAACTACAGGGTGTTACAATAAAAAACATTTCTTTTTTAAGAAAAAAAAACTAATAACCATTTTTTTAAATTTTGCATGAACAAATTTGATTCAACTTACGTATATCACTTGGTTGTAAGCAGCTACAGGTTGACCGGGAGTACCGTTGGCGTAGATAAACCTCTGCTGGCCTGGTGGATAAGCCGCTGGATCGTATACGGCCGTAGGCGGTGGAGTGGCTCTAAAGCCGTTTTTGACGCCGGTAACCGGCGGTATGGGTAATCGATTCATCGGTTTCGCTTTTATCCTCGCCATTATAGGTTTACCTTGAAATTCTATAACTTCTTCTCTTAAATATCTATAAGCTCTTTGCGCATCTTCGTCGGATTCGAACGTTACGTACCAAGAGCTGTTGTGAGCAAACTCGCAGGAAATAAATCGTGGACAATTTTCACCGGCAAACAAATTCTGAAAAATAAAAAAAAATGGGTTACAAGTCAGTGGCGTAACTAGAAATTTGGGGCTTTTCGCTGGGCCCCTACCCCCGTACAGTACACATTCACCCCAGCAGAATGCATGCTTGATTTGTTATTAGGGTTTTGATAATAAGAAAGTTATTGAAATTTTGTATTTAAATAAACAGGAGAAGCATGAAACACAAAATATAATTACAAAAATTAACTTGACCTAAGTTACTCGTATTCAAAAATCTCTTTTTTTGGCTTCCATGTTTGCAAAGGAATCAATCATGTCTCTTAAGTTAAGTTTCGCTGCTTCTTGATGTTCAATTGCTAATATTGAAAGATTACACCGGTCAAAAATAGTATATTAAAGTATAAGTGGATATTAAGGTCTCTAAAACACGCGCGATTTTTCGAGCACGACGTAATACATCAATACATTAAATGACACGAAATAGAGCAAATGTTTTAAAGACCAATTATCCACGAATACTTTATGCTATTTTTTTTTATTGGTGAACTTTGAAATTATAAATACTGGTCTATAACTACTACAACAACAAGAAATGGAAATCATAGAGGGAAATAAGAACTAAATGTCAAATGGTTGAATTCGTGATGTATATGATGTATACCTTGCGTTGTAATGGAAATGAGAAAAACATAAACTAATTTGTATTTTGATGGAAGCTCAACCTCATCGAGTTTTGTGAATGTCAATAGTATTAATTTAAATACCATTTCTTAAGATTTGAAAAAACCGAAATATTAATATTTCAAACAATACCAACGGCACTTTATTTTAATTTATAAATTTGACATTGTTAAATATTGTTCGAATAAAAGTTTTGACGTTACAAACTACTCCTGTCAGATCAATAATAAAAAAATTGACATTTAGATATGATTTAGACCATAGATTTAGACTTCGTTTCTCGAGTTGTTGATGTTGCCACGGTAACTTTAAAACACGCTCGTGTTTTAAAGTTCGATTTAACACGCTGAGGCGTACTTTAAATAGGTAAAATGGTTCACCAATAAAAAAATGTATATATCTTTTCTTGGATTTCTGTTCTTATGCTTTAATTCTGATTCTAGACATTGAAAAACACTCAAATATTCATATGTAGGTTAGTTCGTAAAGTTTGCTTTGAACTGATTTACAACAATAAGTATAATTTAATTTAATACGGAGAATATTCACTTTTAGACATTAATTTCTTGTTATTTTACATCTAAATGTTATTGTTTATCCCAAATCTTCAATAAAAAAGACTCTTGTATCCGAAAAAATGTTTTCTCATTATAATTTACAGTGGAAGTGTGGAATAGTTATTTATGTACCAAGGGCATAAATAGATGTTTATGCCCTGAGGGCGACGTCTTACGAAACCGAGGGCCTCTGGCCAGAGGGTTTGTAAGTAGCCCGAGGTTATACACATCTGTTTATGACCGCGGTACATACAAACTTTTATGTCATACTAGTTCGTTATTGCAATCCAATCTCAATACAAATTAGTATTTAAAAAAATCCGGTTTCAATTAATAACATTTCCATTTTATCATAGTAGAGACTATCGTTGCTAATGTTGACAAACGTAAATGTCATAAAATCACAATAATCTTTATATGTGTCAAAGTTAGAAGTCAAAATGGAGGAAGATTTTGGAATTCCTGACGAAATTATTGAAAAAGCAAAGAAAGCAACTGAAAATCTGTTGCCAAAAAAGTCCGAAAAAGCTTACAGCATGGTTATTAAATAAGTTAAACAAAAAATTATTTCTCTTCATGCCCGCGCGGGCCATAAAGTGAACTCTATGCCCGACATTAGATAGTTGGTAACTAAGCAATAAAAACACAATAATGACATAAAAAATTTTAAACTCAGTAATTTTTGCCGAAAAATTGAAAAATCGCTCTAGTTTCTACAAAAGCAAACTTCAATAAAAAAAATTGTTTCCTTATTTTTCTCGTAGGAGAAACCAAAATTTAACATGTAGCAGTCAGACCCAAAAATCGTGTTGACCGGTGTTATTATTGACCGACTCGTTGACCGAGCACCAAGATTATTTCACAAGTGGCTTTGCGGAAGCGGAACAAGTTGGGAGGTTTATAAATATCTTCACCACCATGGTGTATATACAATTTGTTCCACTACTAGCCAAATTTAAGAAAAAAATAAAAATAATTCACAAACGCACCATGAGAAGCGTTTACTCCGTTGTCTGACTGACAAGTACACTGTCATTAGTCATTTTTGATTGAGCGCGAATTTTAAACTAATGACATTTTTATTCAAATAATTTCATCTTGATAGGTAATTTCAAGCAGCAAATAATATGTTAAAGACAATCTCATGGGTATACAAAATTGTGTTGCAAAAGTTTTTGTTGAACTACTATCTTTGAATTGTCAAAATATTTGAATTTGTCAATTATTGACCTAGGTTAGTAATAGAAAATTATTAACTAATAATAGAGAAATTCAACTTCTCAGTTGGTTAGAATAAGCAATAATTGTCAACTTCACAGCTAGTAGTGGAAAAACAAATTTTCATGGTTTATTACATTTTAAAAACATCTTTTCTGAATTCTTTCATAAAGTTGATTTGATAATGTTCTGGCATAAAAAGACGTCTTCCGGTGAAGTACCGAAAATGTAAGTAATCAAGCTATTTCTCTGAATGATTTTAAGTCAACAACAAACAAAAGATGAATCATAACAATACTGTTTGTCATTATCAGTGGAGGCTATAAAGATAAAGTATATAAATAATGCAAAGTTAACGAATATATATAATTATTAGCTCATTAGTTATCAGAAATTACATGCAAACATTGATCAGAAATGCAAAGATCATTTTTGTGTTATTACAAGGAAATGAAAGAGACTTATTTTTCTCAATAATTGTTTAATAATACTTAATTTGAAAGAATTTATATTTGATAGTAAGGAACAATATTTGAAGTTGGTAGGAAGATCAACTTAGCTGTACTGACCTATTTGCATACATTTTGTTATGAAATATTTTTAAAATTATATTTTGCAGAAAATTATTCATTTTCATAATTTTTTCAAAATTGAATTTTGTCTTATACAATCAGGAACAATAAAAATAGGAAAGTCTCCAAAAGGTCCATATTTGGAACATAATTACAAAAAAGGATAATATTTGGAAAAAGTCCATTTAGAGATAAAAATTCAAAAAATTAGTACTTGTAAAGTCCCAAAAAAATTTATATTTGGAAAAGGGTCTAAAAAAGTTGATATTTAGAAAATGTTCCAGCATAGTCAATATTTGAAAAAATCCACAAAAAGTTAATATTTGAAAAAGAATTCCAAAAAAGACAATATTTGCAAAAAGTACCCACAAAGTTTATATTTACAGAGAAAAAATACCCAAAAAATCAATATTTGTCAAATTCAAAAAAAAAGTAATTAATTTATTGCAAAAAGAAGATATTTGGAAAAAGTTCCAACATAATCAATATTAGAAAGAAAATTCTAAAGGAGACAATATTTGGGAAAAGTCCTCAAAAGTTTATATTTACAGAGACAAATCCCAAAAAAATCAATATTTGCAAAGTGTCAAAAAAGTTATCATTTGGAAAAAATCCCCAAAAAAGTTATTGTTAGGATAAAATCTTAAATGCTACCATTTCGCTGCCTTGATAGTAGATAAGCCCTATTAGCCTTGAACAGACAATGTGTAATATCGGGGCTAGTACTAGAGTGCCACCAAGATTTAGCTAACGCCTCGGCAGATAACAATATAATCCTGAGGTGGGTTAAAGGGCACGACAGGAGTCAGGAGTAAAGCATTGCTGATTCTTTAGCTAGAGAAGTGGCTGGACTAAAAATTTTAGGACCCAGTGACACCTACGGCCTAACGACTTCGTCAATTGCGGAACTAGCCAAACGTTACACCCATACTCAACCCCTTAAGAGATGGGATGGAATCAAAGGATGCAGTCTTGCCAGGATCACCCTGGGCGACCTTGGGAAGCTGGCACCTAAAAAATATTTAGCGATGACCAGGAAAAACATACGTTTAACATTAGGATTTCTGACTGGCCACTGTAAACTAAGGAAACACCTCCATACTATGGGGCTAGTGGACACAACTCTATGCAGGATGTGTGAACAGGAAGATGAAACTGTCAAGCATGTCTTATGCGAGTGTCCGGAGTTATCGTCGATCAGAGAGTGTGTGCTCGGTGAGTCTTGGCCTACACCTGCCGATATAAAGGAGATGTCTCATAGTGATCTCTCCACCTTCCTGGGAAGGACAGGATGGACGTTGACCTAGGAGGACAACTCCTCAGGAGGATGTACCATGGGTCACATGTGGCCTAAGTGGTGTGAGCCTACACTCACCCTCCCTACTCTACAGATACAGATCGCTAGCACCCTCCGTTACCCAGATATTGGTCCCGTAAGTTGATATTAATGATCTTCAGGAAGTATATACAAGTAGATTAATGAATAATGATGCTGGCTCAGCGAGCAGACAATATCATGTCAAAATCGTATTAACTAGATTTCTTGTCGTTTTAAATCGACATATTAATTCAAAATTGAAAAATGTCAACTCCTTACATTATCATACTATTGGGCCTTATCTTTTCGCTTTTCGAAGAAACGTGTACAATACTGGGCTATTGTTATCGGATTAACAATTACCTGCTGTGCGTTTTGGCCTGAAATCATTTATGTTGGCATAAGTCAAAGCGAAATATCTTGGAACGAAGTATAAATAAAGGTAGCTATTTTATAAAAATAATAATAAAAGTAGACTAATGTTCTTAAAGAGAATTGGGAGTGAGATGGCAATACTACTTTCCTTAAATTGCATGCCCGTATAGAGCATATTGTTATTAAGAATAATAAACATAATATGAATTAATAAAATATTTGAAATCTGATTACACTATTATTATTATAGAGTGAATACTTGATTATGAATTAAAACAATTTTGCAAACGAATGCGCCACTAGGTATGGCCTGCATTATTTGAGCAAAAGTCATTATACAGGATTAATTAGAAGTTTGTCATCCCACTTTGATTTTAAAGGACTGTAAGGAATAATTTCATAAAAAAATACATTCAAAATATTTTCAAAAACCATTCTTTTCCTACATTTTGTTTCAATTATACTTTAAGAAATATAATTTTTTGACCTACTCCCTGAGACATCTTGAAGGTTATCAAATAATTATTTACTTACTTTAACATCATCGATAGGTGTATTGTCTGGAATCTCACGCAAAATAACTATACATCTCTTGTGGTTAGGACGAACTTTCACACCGTTTTCATCTACTTGGACATTAGGCGATTCTCTCAAAACTTCAGTTATCAATTTGATATCTTTCGTTAATTTTTTCACTTGATTAAAATTCGCCACCGTCCATATTGGCACATACTGGTCGTTGTCCATCTGTGACAATAAGTATGTATCATTTGCTAAATTTTCTCTGAAAAAAAAAGCAAACAAATCAATATTATTGAAAAAAAAAACGAATTAACACATTAATTAGGTATTATTTGGATTAAGGAATATTTAAAATTTTCATTGGTTATTGAATTTTTCCATTTGTTACCAGACAAATCAAATTTCTATATTTGGTGAGAAAATTTCTGGAGAGCGATTTAAAATAATTAGATTAGAAGAAGTTGAGCTATGATTTGGGTTGAAGATTAGGAAAAACACAAAGTATCTTTCAAGCGAAAATTCGCGACATATGGAAGTGTGCTAAGTTCTATATTGTTAAAAGATAATGAGTCAAGCAGCCCTTAAAGCACTCAGAGAAGGGCTTTTTGGTATCAGTTCTGATGTAGTATTGAAAAAAATAGGCAACGCCAAAAAGGGAAGAAGATCTGGCCGTTGGAAAAATCTAGTGGGGCTTAGGCAGGGAAACAAATACCAGGGGAGAACAAATGGAAGTCTAAACCAGAGTAAAACTGCAGTAAGAGTTTAAGCGACAGGACAGCACACTGTCTCCTGAATATAGATTTTGAGGAATGGAAGAAGAAACCTACGTTCACATACTTGTGGATTGCACAACAATTCAGAATCATAGGGCACAGAACGTAGGAGATTATGGGACAGAAGACAAACATTTACCTAAGTTGAAGCCTGCATATATCTTAAAATTTGTCAGGGAAATAGGACTAAAGAAGCTACTAGTTTCTGAGACTCTTCTCAGAAACTAAGTAGAAGTTAGAGGGCACAATAGATCTTTTAGGTCTCAGTCAATGTCACCAATAAAGATACATACATACAAGTTAAATATAAGAATTAAAAAAAAATATCACTAAATCTTATCATTTCCACGAAAAAATTTGCAGTATATCAAAGATTTTGAATGACAAGGAAATGAAGTTTAACGATTTTAGGATTGATGGAGGAAGCTCGGAAACTTTGGAATGATTTTTAAGTAAAATATTATATAATAATGAAACCTACAAGACTAAATGATCAACTATTAATAAACATGTGAAAATGTAATTTTCTATTTATTTACAGAACAAATAACAGTATATACATTATTCAAAAATATTAATTATTTGAAAAGAGTGGTCATTAAATTCATACAAAAATTACATAGGTTTTTTACGAGATTTTGACACAGCAAATTCTCCAATAAAATCTGAAAAATCTATTGAGCTCATTAGTTCATTTTTGATTGACAGTAGCGAGAGTGATGTTAATCTATTATCCCCCATTGCAGAGCAAAATTGGTTTTTAATGTAACTCGGGGTGCTGAAAGACCTTTCACCATCGCAAGAATGAAAAAAATAAGGTTTATGAAAAGTATAGTTCTTTGGGCCTCGATTTGAGGCCCCTCATATCACGGGGCCCAGGGCTTTAGTCACCAAAGCCCCCCACTTTTTCTGGCACTGGGCGAAATCTAACTGTCTCTTGATACAGATCCAAATCAAAAAAGTTACTAGATTTTCTTAGCGTTAAACGGTTTTTTATCAAGTACTGCTTGAGCAACCAGCCCTAAACTTAAGTACTTCCAAAGTTAAGAGCATCTTACAAAGACGTGCTTATAATAATAATTAGTTATAATTCAATTTGAAAACAATAAAAGTTATTGTCTGAGTTAAAAATTGTTCAAATTTTTCAATTTATTACTGGGCAAATATAATCTCTTCAATTGCAATACCATTAGATTATAATAAATAATTAACGCTTCCGGAAACGCAACGTTAATGATAATTATTTCCTGTGACATGTGAATCCCAATATATTGATTATATTGTACTTATACAAACAAACAAAATAATTTGTCCACACTCGAGTCATTTTATTTACATAATTAAATATCAACCCTATTCAGTCCAATATATGTTTACAAATCAACTTACCTAGAAAAGTAATATTCCAATTGTTGTGAAAGCATTTGCTTAAGCTGCGGCAAGGGATAAGCTGATTGAGAGGCATTTTCTTGGGGAGCTGAGGGAGGTAGTGGACTAGGCCCATCAGCTCCCTCTGCTACCCCATTAACGGTTATATATTCAGGGTGTGTTCCCATGATGGAGGTTGGCTCAGGGGTGGTACCATACACCACCCCTGAAGGCACTTTGCCAACATCCCCATTCATGTACGCGTATCCTGAAATAAAAATAAAACAGTTTAATAAAAATGATTGTTTAAAAATAGCATGCACCATTAGCACTAGCCCAATATTTCTTATTTTAAAAATTGATACATTTTGAAAAATACATATTTACTTCGTTAAAAGAATACATACATTTGCCAAAATTTATAACCAGTGCATTTAGTTTCGAAATAACAAAACAAGATCTGAAGGTTATAATTTTAATTTGCTACTAAAATTCCAAGTAAAAATCAAGACAAAAATAATCCAAAATGACCTTAATAAATCAAAATCAATTATAAAATAATAACTTTCTCCACACATAACATAATTTTTAAATTTTATTACCGTATTAATTTAGCCTGACCAGTAAAGTAAAACCAAGAGAGTTCAGCGAACTTGTTAATTAATTTATAAAATAACTTTTCAACAGGTAAAATAAGTTTTGCATAAATTGATTATAAAAGTTTCAAGGAGATGTTAATAGTTATTTATGGAACAAGTGCCAAAAAGTACTTAAGTGTTTATTGCATGGGACATGAAATTGTCCAACCTGGCCATTAGGCTGAGTTGGACAACACGTTGAGTGCAATAAACACTTTGACACGAGTTGCATGCAATGTTTTTTCTATGTTCATGCAAAGACCAAAGAAATTTTTATTTAGGGAGGGGAGCTCTATATGGACTAATGGCGTCGATTTGAATGTTCATGTTTGTCATGATGACAAAACACTGTAGTAAAATGACAGATGAGTGAACTAGTTTTTCTACTAAATAGAGGTCAATGAAGTTTTGTTTTTTGCATCAACACAGAAAGAAACATTATATTTGTATCATTTTTAACTTTGCACTGTACAATACATCTTTCATTCGACACAGAAATAATGATGGAAATATTTCCTAACAAATTACAGTAATCCTAACATTCCAAAATCTTCCAAATATCTGTAGAGATCAGTTTAATTTAAAGTCTGCTTCATTTTTACTTGGAAGAGCCAACACATTTCCTGGTGAAGGAATTTCTCTTGCATAACACTTAGAAATAGGTTTGCAAAAAGAACTATCAGATCCCCTTATAGAAAGACGGCCTATTTAGTGGTTTAATGTAAAATGTTAAATTTCTCTTTGAAGTAGGTACCATTACTTTTTGTTTTATATGAATTTATTTATGGTCATTACTTTTTGCATATAATTAGATTTTTAATGATTGATTTAAATATATCTGATTATTGACAAAGTTAAAAATATCCCAAGTATCTTTCAAGCAGAAACTCACGCCATAAAAAAGTATGCCCAGTTCAATATTGGCAAGGGATATAGAAGGCAAAAGATTATCATAATGTAGGATAGTCAAGCAGCCATTACAGCATTGAGCTCTTGTGTAACCAGTTCCAAAATGGAGTGGGAATGCCTAGGCATACTCAATGAGCTAGGTGAGAACAATAAAGTCACCTTACTGTAGATTCCAGGACACAATGGAATAGAAAGAAATGAGATAGCAGATGGACTAGCAAAGAGGGGCACAAAAGATTTTTTGGGTCTTAGTGAATGTTAACCCGATATAGATAGATACACACATACAACTTAAAAATAAGAATAAAAAATATATATAAAACTTTGATACAAATTGCCAACCTATATAATTTTCTTTTCTCTTCCACATGGACATACATGTTTACAACTTTATTTGTGTCACAATATATACAAAATCTTTTCAGTTCTCACAATAAATTATTCAAATGATCAGTTTGAAAGTTCCTTGAATTATTAAAATTCTGAAGTAAATGAAGTAACAAGAAATTACCCAGTTCCTCTATATTAAATGTTATATAACTCAATTAGCTGCATAATATTCTGCTATAATTGTTTGATTTGTCACTGTAATTGAATTTCAATTTTTAAAATTAATTAACATACTTTACTTATTTAACTACTGCCATCATATTTTGTGTTATTTGTGCATCAAATAAAAGTAAATCAATGTCTAAATATGCTAATGCTTTTTAATTATGTAATAATAAAGTGGAGAATAATTTGATATGGTTTATTTTACGATATATGGTGTAACACCATTATGCCTTAAGAGTTTTAAAAACAAACATATTTTATGGTTAATACAATTATAGCTATTTGATACCCAGAACAAATGTCAATTACCCATGTCTGATATTCACAATTCACACATTTAAAAAAACCATGCACAATTGAAAAAGTGTTTTCACTTGAACTTATGATTATAAATGAAATGAAAACATTATCATTTTAAAAGATTGTGTACCTACTTAATTAGTTTTAGTGTAAATATAGATCTCATTTCACCAAAGATAATTAAATATGACTTTGTGGAAAAAACTCATTTTAAACACTTTTTCAAATACATGCAATTTAAAAAATACTACCTACAAAATTGATAATATACCTTTAGGAAATAAATCAAAACTTTTATAAGAGAATTCTATTGAGTTTATATAGAAATATACAATTTTTTTAATATATCTCTACTAACTTATGGTCTCATTGCAACAAATATGAAGGGAAAGTGTTTTTATTTATTGATTTGTTTCATTTCCTGCCTGATACACCTAAAAATCTTGCCAAATCATTCTGAAGGAACATTTTTATTTTGCAAATGTCAAACTAAGAAATATGTGGGAAAGTGTGTAAATTAAAGCATTTTAAAAAGTTGTACATACCATGCATGGTATAATATGGTGATTGTTGAAGTAGAGGCAGAACCTAACCTTATTTTTTTAAGTAATGGGTGTAATATATGCGTCAAGGTCATTTACACATCAAATTACAGATGGGCATGGTTTTCTTAATTCGAAAAAGTACATGCCAAACAGTTTGAACACGTAGAAATCACTTTAACGGTAGTACTTTATATCATGTCTTGAAAAAATTGTCAACAATTTCACTAGTCACTGCTAGGTATTTGACGTATGAAACTTTTGTTTGACACCACTTTTAATGGATATTGTTACGTGATACAACACTGATCAAATTATTAGATTTGTCGGGATATTTCTATTTAAATATCGAATCTTACGTTTCTATTACGACTTTCAAAATTTGATGGTAGAATTTCTGGAATTCCTAAGACGGATAAGGTGGTAGACGAATGCCAATAACCGGGGAAGGAAGCAATCTTGAACTGTCCCTATTATAGTTCACTGAAATGGGGATGACTAGTATTGGTTTTTCAGTTGTATAATTTAGTTTTCTATATAAATGCAGAAAACCATGTGGCTATCACTCGGCTTCCATAAACGAAACGTCTTCATGGGCAGCACAAGTAACCGATTACTAAAACAGCCGCAGATGTTTACTGTTGAAGGTATTATGTACAACACAAAAATAACACCCACTTTAAAAAAATTATAAAACACGGTTTAATTTTAATCTACACAACATAGTTATTAATTTTCCTTACCGCTTAAGATTACTTTGCAAAACTCAACACAATTTTCTCACGGAACTGGCAAAATGGCTGTCGCAAGGGCACATGCCACAGAAAACTAATAATCTCGATAGAAAAGGATGGTATGATCCTGATCACAGTCAGTAGCGTCATCTTGACAAGAGTGGCCAGCTTACGAAGCCGCGTAATTTAAATTTATTATAACTTACATTATTTTTTAATTCCTAATTAATTTAGCTATAATAAAACTTAGAATATAATAATTACTAGTGTATGATAAAAAAAGTTAAGTAGGGAGTGGAATTTTCTTGAAAAAATATATTCAAACATCGACGTAGGGTTTATTTATTCAAGAGGGAGTTGGATTTAAAATCATTTTATGGTTATTTAAAAATTATGTTACGCTGATTTACGCTTTCCAGCAAAACAAGTGCATCAATATAAAGATCGAATTCAATTCTAGCTTGGGTCGATTGCTTATATAGAACACAGTTTTGATAGATAAATAAGTTGGAGTGTTACATTGAAATTATGGTAGGTATACGAGTATATCAATTGCCTATAAACATAACATAAGGTAGAAAAAATGGCAATTTTCTTACCATCTAGTGTTTGGGGACATTCGCCTTGTGGGTGCTCTAAATCCCAAGTTAATTGAGCCTCGTTACAGTCCTCCGAAGAAGTACTTGAAGATGCAATAGCAGGGAGAGCAGAAGCTGGTACTATCTGGAAATAAACATTTTTGTTAGTGTGAATTTGTGTAACTGGAGCTCACTTCCAGTTGACAACTAACATTGATTTCGTGTGATACACTAAAAAACTCATGGTAGTTGCAAAGGCACAAGTACCTGGTACAGTAGACTATAAATATATTACTTTAATTTAATTTTAAATTGATCATTCAGTCTATTAAATGTCAATTTTAAGCAGATTGCATAGTTAGAGTTTTTAATTATAGTTACGAACCAAAATGATAGATGGCGATAGGCACAGTCTGACATGTGTATTGCCTACATTCAATGGCAATTAAATATTTTTTATTAGGTTGGAAATGACTGTTTTTAAATAATTCTAATTCAACAACTGTGAAACATATCTCTTAGCCATTAGGAAACTTTATAAGATGCTTGTTTATAACTATGATCACGAAAAAAGTCTAATAAAATAACTTAAACGTTTTCGTGAAGTTATATAAACAGAGTTATAAAGAATGACAACAGCGACAAACATAGGTAAACCACGTGTTGCGTCTCCTCGAAATCAAAACAATTTTATTGATTAAATGCAAACCTATATATTTTATTACAGTTTACATAGGGTATGCGATAAATACTTTGTCAATATTATTATGTTCGATTACAGTGAAAACAATCGTGTTCGTGCTGTGAATTTTAGGGATACCTACCTCCATACCTATTTAACAAATAGGAATAATTAGGTAGGTACCTATAAATATGAAAATTCTTTCTGAAAGGCGAATCCAAAATAGAAAGTCGAAAGTAATAAAAATTTAAAAAATTTATAAATTAAGCTATAATCAAAAGAGAATTCCATGCAATAACAAATACCTTCAGTAATTATTATTTCGGGATAAAATTTGAACACACATGCATTTCATGGCAGAAATATTAATTTTTGAAGAATAAAATGCAATTTTTCTTGATTTGTACTTTGTATATATAATATTTTATAGAATATTTCACTTGTTTATATTAGGTATAAATGAAATTGGAGAAGTCTGTAATTGGAAGTTGGAAGAGTACCAGAACTAACAGAAATGAAAAAAATTGAATCAAACAGATGATGTTACCTCTCTTTCATTGCGCATGCGTATAAATTAATTAACGATGTTTCAGTTTTCACCCTACATTTACCAAGTACCTAAAATGCATAGAGTAATAATAATAATTATTATTATTTCTCTATGCTATAATGTATACAGATTTGTCCAGTGTAGTATTATATAGAGAGAGAGTATTTAAAGAAAACAATAACGCCTTACAAATTTGAAAATTACTTTTCAACGAGTAGACCGTTCACTAAGAAACAACAACTACTTCACTGACTATATATGCCACGAAGGATATTATTGTCTGCTATTTGGAAATAAGTAATTTTCAAATATGTTAATTATCCTCGACATCTACTGAGAACACGCTTTACTTAAATATGACAATTGCTTACAGGAAACTGTAATTAAGAAGGTAATTAATAATTAAATATCAAATTAAGGGAGGAAATAACACGAATTGAAGACACATGATTTATTGTGTGTATTGTTGAATGATATTTTCTGTTGTTAAAATAAGTGTACATAAAAATACCGTATGTTATCGGTGTATAGATTAAGTGGTAGTCCAATATTTGCCGTTTCTAAAATTCAATTATAACATCAATCCAAAGGTTTAATTGTTTTTGCGCGGCATGCGTAGTAGTCCACAATATAGGCAAAAACA
>CAJUYH010003498.1:0-32157 GCA_910591685.1 Galerucella tenella | reverse complement strand
TGACTTTTTGGGAATTACTGATAATAGAGCATTACCTGCTGCCTCTTCAATATCGCTTGGTAGCTCTTCAGAACTTGAATCACTCATTTTTAAAAAATAAAACTAAAAATATATCAATCTCGCTAAAAACCTTTCGTCTAGACTTTTTTACAAAATGTCAAACTGACAACTAACATGAAGTAACAGCAACAAACTAAATTTATGTTTTCCAAATTCTTATCAATTATATTAAGTTTTTTTTTTTATTACTTTCTTCAAAATTAGAAAAAATATTGTATGCAATACGTTACGAAATGAAATTTTGTGTAACCTGTGAGTTTTTGCGAAACTTTGTTCGTTCCGCAATAATCTCACGCGTTACACAAATGTATTTACACCTTTTCACTTCCAGCCCAGAGGCTGTGATCATTGACATATCCGTCAACCATAGGTCTCTTGAAAATTAATCTATCAACAATTGATATTGCGAAGAAACGAGAAATTACATACTACTTTCATTTATTAAGGCAGCAACTAATTGCAACTACAGGCTGCAAAATAAATGCCACTCTAAAACTATGCCTGCCTCCGTTTGGACCAACACAGAATGATTATATTTTATATAAAATTGCCCAAATTACTTCTACATACTTTCGTTGTCAACATTGAGTGATGTTTCTTTAACAATTACATATTTAATTAAAACTAAAATAGAGTGATATGCATTAGGTATCGATTCAAACCAGCCATGCTCATCATGGATTTTTTGAGTAGTCATGAGAAAATCAAGGCCAAAACAGTTTTGGTATCGGTCTCGGCCTTGCTTGTTCTTGTTTATTCAGTCTGGGACTTAATCTCATTCTCATACGTATGCAATACAATACGGAAAATATTGGAGTATATTATTTATTACCTACTTATACATGACTATTTCTTTACAATACATGTTCAAAATGTCAGCCATTGCGCTGTAGTCACTGTTCATGCGATCAGCTATGCTGCAACTGTGCTACTGGCTCCAAGGCTTTATTATGCAGTATGTGATCTAAGCTGGAATACGTCCGTCACAAAATGAAGTGCCTTTTCTAGCATTACTTGTATCATTAATAACAATTTTGTATTTCCATTCTTTTTGTTGTTTGATACTTTTATATTCAGGACATAAATAATACGGAACAACGTCACTGTAATACATTACACATACCACCATTGTGTGCTTTTTACGTTGGAGCGTTCGGGGGCCAAAGTCGAATTCAAACAATGAAATGATTGCTGAGCTATTTTTCCAGTTAACTTGAAGCATTTGGAAAATTTACATGGACGTCCTGCACATCTGGGGCCTTTTTTCGTTCGCTTGGTACGTGTATTTTCACGAATCGACGGGTTCAAGAAACTCCAATACGGCATACAGTTTCGATAACTTTTTTATTAACTTTATACAATATATCTGGAATGCACATATTATTTGAAAATTTATTAATAAATTAAACATGACATTGAAGCCATTTGACTATTATGTACAGTATAAAGTTTAGGTATAGTTTGGCAAGTTTATCTGGAGCTGCGCGGCGTCGGTAAGAGGCGAGGAAAAACATGGCGTATATCTGTCAAACGTACAAATGGCGTACGTTACCTATTTTACCAAGTAAAACTGAAATTACAAAGGTAACTGACAATAGAAACGCCACTGGATAAATCAATATCAGTCAATTGACGAAGTGAGAGGGAAGAACATACGCACGCGCTTGCCAATAAGAAGTCAGCTGGTCGATAAAAATCACCAATTATGTAATCGGAGGGTGTGGTCATTATGGTTTTCGTACAACGTTGCCAGAGCTTTAAGAAGCCCATAACAAATTTGGAAAAGTGTTCTCTTTTTATATTCATGAATTGGAAAATAATGTTAATAGAATAAATCCAAGGAAACAAGCACATTATAAAATTAACGTTCAATCATATTTCTAATATTGTTAAAAATAAAAAGACCCATTTATAATTATTATCACTACATAATCAGTACTTCAACTTTTTCATAGTTAAACGTGGCAATGTCGAATATTTTCGACTGCATTCCTTTCACGGTTACAGATAAACTTGCCAAAGTATATTCGTAGTTACTTTTTTTATTCCGTTGTTTTGGTTGCTTTGTTCATTCTATTCGCATTTGGTTTGGAAGTTGACCTCTTTTCACAAGTTTTTAAGTGCCTCACAGGGCACAAAAAGGATTAATGAAAGCCACTCACTCAAATTCTCCGACGCGAATGATTCGGGTCTTTTGAATCTTGTCAATGGTCAATGAACTAACAAACCATTTTCTATTAATTCCTTTTTCTTATTCAATTTATTTCAAACATCTTGGGATTTGTTTAATTATAAAAATGTTTTCGAAAAAAGTTTGAGATCTCCATTAGTGTCTGAAACTATAAATAAATATTTTCTCATTACATATAAACTCACAAATAGATCCGAAGAAATTCTATAAGTTATGTGACACTTTTCTAAATCCAAACGAGCTTTCCTGTCCCGAAACTAGTACCGGCGTAGACCTTCGGAAAGGGAGGAGAAAAAAAACCGTAAATCACACAGGAAATAAACTATCGCACGGGTGCAGTTGCCCGTAAATCAGATGCCGTCCAATTCGTCTATTTATCTGGTAAAGTGTTTTCGGAGCAAAGAAAATTCCGTCAGTTCCCGGTCCCGATCGTGCCACTGAGACGACAAGATTTAAGGAACAATATTGGTGTTCTCTTATAGGTACAGAGCAGGGAAATTGGCAAAACACAAACTAATAATATTGTTTTCCAAAACCTTCTTGATAGGTTTTTTTATAATCTTATAGTCTCTTCAGTCCAAAGATTGAAAAGTATCATAATTAAGAAAGGAAACGTTCGGAAAACTATGAAGAAAAAATGATTTCACAAATAATTGAAAATAGAGAGAATGTATTCAGTTCGAAGAAAAGCCCAAACAGAAAATAATACACAGACAAGTATAGATGAGGACTCTGAAGAAAATACAAAGGAAAAAGTATATAGAGAATAGAGTGAACCTCGTTGAAGATGGCTTTCTAAACAAGTAAGCATTCCATTTGTGGAGGAGGTGGAATATATAGGCGTTATGCTGTAAAACGCTCAACTATGATTTGTTTATTTACATTATTTATTACAACAATGGAAAAAGCCCTGATGAAATAAAAATAATGATACAATTATATGAGAAAATACAATATTACCATATTAAACACAATACAAAATCTTATACCCAATAAAAAAAACGAATATGTATATGTATACATAATTATGAATATTTTTTTTCATTTTTATTCTTTTCTAATTTTTATTTAAAGTCAAATACTTACACACCTTCCTTTTCCTTATTTTAAAAGTCGCTTAATAACCCTACTTTGGAATTGATTGAGTGATTTCGATATATTTATTATGAATGGAAGTAAATTATAGATTCTAGGACTTAGGAACATGTAGCATATCTGACCTACCGCTTGACGTGCTGTGGATTCTCCTAATCTATTTTGAGCTTAAGCTCTTATAAGAGTCTTAAGTAATTTATGGGATATATTTCTAAAAGTATTACTCTTATAAAGCCATATTTAGGAGAAAATTCATCCCTATATCAACTATTTTGGAATCTATATAGAGTGTGGAAACTACTTATGGAATAAAATTCATTATGTCATTATTTTAGAAAATTATAAAAAATGCCAAGACACGTCAACTTTTGAATTGAGTTGTGCGTTATGTAAACATAAATTTAAATGTACAGGGTGATACACGCAAGTATGCCATAGTCGGTGTTTTTTTTAATGAAACACCCTGTATATTTGCATGTTTTTGAAATCCTCCTAATGAACCTATTCCAACAAACTAAATAATGTATGGTCAATTATGAATTATATAGGGTGAAATTTTAAAATTAATAATTTTTTACACTTGAAATATTGGTAATTTTTTAAATTAGCTAAATATGGATTTATCAAAAATCTAAACTAACTAATTATTAGACATATTTGTATATTAAACAAAACCTGCTACGCCCATGAATTTTATCATGAATACCTAAAAATTGCCTAAAAACGCCAATAATTAGACAAAATCAGTAAATAATGTGGATTGTTTTAAATCGGTAAATAATGTGGATTGTTTTCTATTCTGTCAGTTGTTGATGTGTTGACAGTTCATACTGAAAAAGTAAAATCTTTGTCAAACACTCTTTCCTTGTCGACATAACAATGAAATATTTAACTGAGACTCACCGAATTAAGATTTTAATGATGATCGGGTACGGGGATAACTGCAGAAGTCAAGTTGAAACTTATTTAATCACAGGTATCCTGAATTGCCTAATATTTCACAAAGTACCTACTGTGTCTAAAATTCATACACAATTCAGAGAATTCAGACATGTCAAACCATTGAAAAAAAAACCACACCTCGTTGAAGATGATGTGGGAATGGATATTTTGTTAAGTGTGGAAGAGAATCCAACTTCAAGTACACGTCAAATTGTCCTTGAAAATAATGTTAGTCATACAACTGTTCTAAGATGTCTTCATAAATAAAAACTTCATCCCTCCAAATTAACTTTTGTGCAGGAGTTAACAGAAGACGATCCAGATCGTAGAATGGATTTCTGCGGAAGATTGATGAATAAGCTGAACAGAAATGAGATAGCTCTTGGTACCATTCTTTTTTCTGACGAATCAACATTCACATTGAATGGAGAGGTAAACCGATAGAGCTGTAGATATTGGTCAGCAGAGAATCCTAATTGGATGCGTGAGACACATACTCAGTACCCTCAAAAGGTGAACGTTTGGGCCGGTATCATAGGCGACCATATTATTGGTCCTATATTTATAGATGGAAATTTGACAGCTGAAAAATATTTAAACATGCTTAGAAATGAAGTTATTCCTGCGCTGGCAAACTTATATCCCAACGCAATAGATCCTAGCTTACCAAATGAAAATGTTTGGTTTCAGCAAGACGGGGCAACACCGCATTATGCTTTAAGGATAAGAAGTTATTGAGATGAAATCTTCCCCAATAAATAGATTGGACGAAGAGGTACTATTCAGTGGCCAGCTAGATCGCCAGACCTTACGCCGTTATATTTTTTTCTGTGGGGTTATCTCAAGAACAAAGTATATGCAACACAACCAACTAGTATTGTATACCTCAAAGACAGGATAACTACAAAAATACGGAATATTTCACCTCAAACTTTGAACAAAGTTGAGGAGGAGTTCTATAGGAGACTGTGCTATTGCCAACAACTAGGTGGAGAACATTTTGAGCATTTATTTTGTTGTATTAAAATCAAATACATCAGGTATTTTATGTATGTGTTTAATAACTGTAAAATTAAAAATTTCACCCTGTATAATTCATAATTGACCATACATTATTTAGTTTGTTGGAATGGGTTCATTAAGAGGATTTCAAAAATATGCAAATATGCAGTGTGTTTCATTAAAAAAAACAACACCGACTATGGCATACTTGCGTCAATCACCCTGTACATTTACATTTATGTTTACATAACGCACAACTCAATTCAGAAGTTGACGTGTCTCGGCATTTTTTATAATTTTCTAAAATGATGGCATGAAGAATTTTATTCCATAAGTGGTTTCCACACTGTATAATAATGAAATGTTCGAACGTTTTGTTGAAATAAGATCAAGGGAACTCAATTCTTATATTAAATAATCATTAGGTATTATATTATTATATTATTATATTGGGCCAAAAGGCATCACACATAGCCCTCAGCTTCTTTTCTATCGTTTTTTGTTCCTCTTCTCTACAAAATAAATAAATATAATCGTAGAGTAATAATCGCTAATCAAACTTAATTGACAATTAAAATTTGTCGCTATCATGGAAAATTTATAGTGTATAGTTGGGTGAAGATCGTAAAAGTTTGTTTATAGTTGTAATAAATTCAACATCATCGTACCAAAATATAATCATGTATCTCTTTATATTCTAGCTCACGACCTATAAAATAAATCGAGTGTCGCTTTCCCTGGGAAAGTTGTTTTGGTCGTTTTCAATAAACACCTGAGCGCTCCTTCCAATTGAAATAAAAGTGGAAGGGAATATTATCCTTCTCCGGAATATGCCACAAGTATTTTCTAGTGTGATATTCTCGAAATATGACTCCACAAGCACAACTTTAAAGGTTCTTTGGGGGATACACAGGGAGAAGCTTTTAAGTGGTATTGAATTACATGTGTGATTATAGCGGTAGACCGAAGTGTTTTTCAGTATGGGTACGATGAGAATCAGAAGTGTGATAAACAAAACAAAACAAAACAAACTTTATAGTTATAGCCATTAGTTCCAAAATTGAATAGATAAACCGAAATAACGGTTATTTTTCAAAGCACTCAACATACATCTGATAAACCCGAAATAAGAAACTATATAGCGAGCCTTAAATTAAAAAACAACACCCGGCAATGATGGAATGAAGGCAGAACTTATGAAACAAATAGCATGCCATATTTGTGAGCATCTCACCTTTCTAATAAATGAAATATTCCAAACCACTACGTGCCCGAATGCCTCCAAATATGTTAACAGTCAAACCTCGTTTCAAAAGTGGTGACACAACAGATGTAAATAACTAGAGACTGAGCTATATTTAGAGAATAAACTATTAGATACAGGACTTAAGTGTTTTTGTCAAGACCTAGTTTGGTGAGGCTCTCTTATAGAGTTTTGGAAATTAGTCCCGCAGTTGAAACGATGACAGGTACCACCTCTACTTTCTCTGAAATACCGTTATGTCCCGGCACCCACACTAATCTTGCTAGTTCATTTAGTTCTATCTGGAATTCTTCTACCAGGCTGGATGTTACCTTGCGGCTGTTTAAAGCTGCAAGGACTGCCTGGATGTCAGTTAGTATGTTTATCCTATGAGTGTCAGTCCTATATTTGTTAATTCTGACACATTCTAGGATAGCAAAATCTCTGCCTGGAATACAGAGGTATGTTCTCCTAGTGAAAAGGAGCATCAGGTGTGGTATCAATTACTTGGATTTGAGTCGCCGACATAAATCCTTCGGTTTCTGGGAAACAATGTTCCATCAGAGAGCCACTTATTTGATGCTTCCGTGTCGATTATTGTTGTGGTGATGTTAACCATGAAGGGCTTTCTGGTCTGTTTGTCAGAATTTGTAACGATTTCAAATTTCTTATCAGGTTGAACAAGTTCTAATGGGGAATACTTTTTATCTGCTTGAACAAGCTGGTCATGCAATTTAGATGGTTGAGCCTTGGCAATATAGTTATTTATGTAACTAGTGTGTGAAGTAGCCTTTTTTAGACGAATGTGAATATTCGCCTGCGGCTCATGCGACAATCACATGAGTCGAAAAAAAGGTCTTTACACACGAATTGCATACAATATTTTTTCTACTAGCGAATATTTAATTAAAATACAAAAGTTTAATAGTAATTTTCTTTACGCACTAGTGCGTAAAGTAAGTTAAGTTTCTCTTTAGAAGAATCTTTAACGCTATTATTAATTTCTAATAAGATATATTATAAATGATTTGGAAATTATAATCAAAATATGAACAAATTAACAAAACAACAAACGAATTCAATTATTAATAATATGAATATTAAAAGTGCAATTTGTGCAGTTATTAAATTTTAATCCTTTAGCCTGCTCTAAGGAGTTGATGGTTGATTTAGAAACTACAGCAGTATTGGTAATGTTCGTTATTCCATTGGCTAAAGAATTGCCGGTAGCTAGCGTGGATGTAGTACAAAGGGTATTATCCTCCAATAAAACCCCATCACCATTATTTTGGGATGTAGAAGGGATATTATCATCATTCATTAATATCAAATTCGAAATATTATTTTTTTCGTAAATACTTATGGATTTTTGGGGCAGTAAATCATTCGCAGCATTCTGTGCCACATCTAATATATTTGGTGGTGTATTTGCCAAGTAATCTGAGAGATCGTCATAGGAATCATCTTTATTTTTATAATAATCTAAAATAACATCATGATTTTCTAAAAATATTCAATTCTTAAATATAAAATACAATTGCTTACCCTATGTATAGTCGGAAGATCTCAATTTATATTTTAAATGTCAGATTCAATTCACAAAGAAATGTCAGTCACTCACCGCCAACTTATGCCTATTTACCGTATTATTTCCAGAACTCAATAATTATTTTTTCTACTACCGTGCGCTTTAACCCACTTTCCCGCACGCATTTTAGCTTTGAAAGTGTCACTTTCCCGCACTAGTGCGGGAAAGTAAAATTATGCAAATTTTGACCTTATTAGATAGTTTTTTACTACGGAAGTTATAACTATTCTTACACCAGGTGAATAAATAGTCCATCAAATAAAATCAACATATTGTTTTCTAGCTTTTTGTTGCATTTTTAATTTTCTGAAAATATAAAATAATGAAAATATTTTGATATAACCTTGTAAATTCTTTAAAGTAGTGTCACAAAACAACTATCAAACCACCCAGGTTAGATATAAGAAAAATATATAATATTATATGAAAATTATATGAAATTATTTCATCTACAAATAACTTAAAATTGTTGCCGTCACCTTCATCGTCATCTTTATGTGACCTGCAAACGATGCCATCCCCATCAACGTCATATACTCACCAGTTAACACCAAATAACTCCACTGGACCGGCAATTTTAAGTAATTCACAGAATGCAACAAATTGATAATTGATAATTGATAATAATAATAATAGTCTTTGGTCCAAGTTTTTTATATGTATGATAAAATAAAATAAATTTTGAAAAATGGATTGATATATTTTTTTGTATATACGGTCGTAGAAAAAATAATGTTCCCAACTCATGCGTAAAGTGTCTTTCCCGCCCTTGACCGCTTGCCCGAACTCCGCTTCGCGTCGTTCGGGTCAACTGCAGTCGCGTGCGGGAAAGTATCACTTTCCGCACTTGTTAGGAAAATAACTATTTTCTACTAACGTGCGGAAAGTGAATCTTTTCCGCACTAAAAAGCGTGCGGAAAGAGTCACTTTTCCGCACTAGTGCGGAAAGTAAATTTATTGACATTTGAGGAATATACTGACATTTGAATATTCAAAATATGTATTTTGTATATCCAAGTTTACCAAATGACTGAAAAATTAAGAAATTTATTATAATTTTGCTATAATTTTCAATAAAAAAACAACTTATTTTTCAATCATTTTTTAATGGCCCTGGTATAAGCCTCATCAAATGAATGTTAAATAATAATAATTAATTTGTTAATATGCATTTAATAAGAAATGTATCTTTATGTTAACTTTTGGGTTATTTTTCGCATGCTAGTAGAAAAAATAGTGTACCTAACACGTGCGTAAAGTGACTTTTCCGCACGCGATTGCTGGCCGAACTCGCTAAAGCGTCGTTCGGCCATCTGCAATGGCGTGCGGAAAAGTATCACTTTCCGCACTTGTTAGGTAAACTACTATAACAATAATTATTACGTTACTTTACCGAATTCTATAGGTTTCTATCTCCAATTTATGAAAAAAAACTTAGATTTAATATCCGTTTATTATACCTATATTTTTATAAGACTAGATATCTATAACTACATAGACACATTGGAATTTTTTCTTCACGCACTAGTGCGTAAAGTAAAACTCTTTACGCACTAGTGCGTAAAATAAAGTTTTTCGCACTCGAAAATGTGTCTAGAGTACGTACTTTACACACGGTAGTAGAAAAAGGAATTTTTGGAGGTTGGATATTTGTTTGTGATGTAAATCAACAATGTCCGTCCTCCCTCTTTTCCTGGTCATCATGGTACGCGTGATTCTTTGAATATCTTCCAGTTCTGTTTTTGTCCACTCCATACTTCCAAATAAGTCAGGTCCGGTATGGCGTAGGTGTTAATTGCTTTGGGGAGATTTCCTGTGCTCAACTGGAATTTCAATAACATAGTTACCCTTTGAGTGAACTAGCTTTTTATTTTGGTTCTCGCTTGCTTTTGCTCCAGTAGCTTGGCTTGCTTATTATTATCATTATTATTTAAACTGTTTATTCTACACAGAAAAAGGGAAACAAAAGTTATCCATTTTAACACTACGAAAACTTTCGTCTATCTGCAATTCGCTGTTTTGTTGAATCATCTAATTTGTATAAAATTTCTTATTCTAAAAGTTTTTCCTTGTCGTTACGTCTGTTTAACTTTCTTTGGAGTTTTCCGGTAAAGTTGTGTATGACTGCTTTCATTTCCTTTGTTTAACTTTTCAATCCTTGTGATATATTTACCCAAGTAGATTCATTCTTGTCGTGTTCCACTCTAATAAATCTTCTCTTCTTGGCACTGGTACCTTGCGAAGGATTAGAATTATCAAAAGTCTGTCGTGATGTATGGGTATTAGTTATAAATTAAACATAATAAATGCAAAGGTTTATATGAACGTGCACAACATATTTATGGAAAAAGTTTCCTGCGCGGTCTGAATTTTAAATAGTAGCACATTTTTACTTGCAATCAGATTAGGTGGAAAATGGAGTGGGATAATTAAAATTGTTTTAAAGAGAAAATTTATTTAGAAAGAATAGCAGTTTTCTTAGTGCTTATATTGTGGCAAAGAGAAAGGTGTGAATACATAAAAGGAAATATGCTACTGAATTTTAATTTGAAGATGTATAATAAAGTGAAGAGACGACACAAATTTTATTAGAAGCGTCATAACTTTGAACATAAAGAGAATGTACAGTTGTATAGGAAAAAATCATAAAAAAACAATCAAACTACCAAATTTTATAGTAGACTACGTTTCACATGAAATAAGCCGCATGAAGTTTGTCAACTGACTTGCGCAGAAGTCAAAATCGGTCTAATAACCGCTTCATGCCATTGGCGTTACAAAGGATGTTCCATGCAGACAGTAATTTTATTATTGACATTAGAGGTTGTGTCTGAAGCAATCATTTACTGTCGTATATTTTTGATTTTTGATATTTCAAGAGGTTTAGCTAGTGTATCTGTGAGTCAGTGTGTTCTATTTGATCTAAAGACATGTTTCCTGAGAGGGGAAAATTATCAACAGTCAAGGCCGACAGATTGTTGAAAATGTCTCAACTTTTACGGATTCCGAAGCTAAACATGAAATTAAAATCCCTTTATATAGAACAGATCTTACAGCAACACGCAGACAATGTTTAAAGCAAAACTGGGATATTTAATGGCATGCCTTCTGTAATCGAAGCAATAACCTTTATACTAAAATCCATCCTGCTTCACCAATTGAGTCTTTTGCTGCAAGGAGTTATCCCAATAGAAACATTTACACCAAGTTCGTCAGATGTATTTTCAATCATGCCACCGTAAATGCGTACCTCCATAGATTCAAACTAAGTGAAACGGAATTATGTGACTGCGACGGCAATATTGATGACATCAATCACTGGATGTTTGGCTGTTTACATAATGACGATGCAGTTAAGTATCTGACGAAATCCCTTACAACAGAACGGATTCCGCTCCCTCAGAATCAAGCTAGCGTTGCATATCTCTCTCGACGTAATCCTAGGCTAAGCCAAATAATTTGGGAGTTTAAGAAAAAGACTAAAAGAAGAATTTAGTATTGGATGTCTGTTTCAGTGTATATCTGTTCAGTCTTGTTCCTCGTGTCTATCCCTATGTTATATATTTCACCTTCTTTCCAGTAATTGTGATGACCTTAAATAAATAGTGCTCGACCTTAAGACAGGCTTAAAATTTGGAGTTATTGAAACATGAAACTCTATAATGACATTATATTGAGGTAGGTGTCACAGATGACACAGATCACCTACACATGCACTAACCTTCATAATGTTTTCCTTATTCAAAACATCAAATGCGCAAGCGTATATGTCACTATAAGGATAGCACTATTACTGCTTGACCCTATAAAAGTTCCAATCAGTGGCGGATATAAGACATTGGAGGCCCCAGGCAAGGCTTTTCGAGCGGCCCCTACAAACGGGATGTATTTTCTAAAATTTAACCGAAAATGGCAAATTTTTGGCAGATTTTTTAAGGGCCATTTTAAAACAAATTGAACCTCAACTTGGCAACGTTGAAACTAGCATAACATTGGCGCGCAGCTTATACGATCTACAAAAATGGTCTTGCTTTGCGGTCCCCTAGGGACTGCGGCCCTAGGCGGTTGCCTAGTCTGCCTAGTGGTAAATTCGCCACTGGTTCCAATAACTCTCTATTATTCAAAGAAAATTCCCTTCAATACTGTACAACATGCATTTATAACATTGGAAAATCTTTGTTTAGTATGGAACAAAAAATCATACGAGCATTCCATTGGTTATCCAGTTTCTGAATCTAAGCTTCCGCAAAGAATTTCCTCGATCTCCCACGTGATCTGAAATAGCATTTTATAACGATGTCTATCCGGAAGGATGAAAATAGACGTCATGTAGTGATATTAGTTGATAAATAAAATGATTTTACATCATATACTTCCGTTATTTATCCTGATAACTCAGAAATCCGAAAGAATAGCCTGGAAAAAGTCTGGAAATGGAAGCACAAGTGAATATCCGCTATTTGATTTCATTGTATTCGCACGGGATTCCTCTCCTTTTCTGAAAAATAAAGCGAAAATATAAATCGGTAATATAGATCTCCGTTGGGTATGTAGGACTTTTTTTCCTACTTATATCATGAATCAATAATATTTTTACTTTATAAGAACTCATTTCGTATTTTCTTGAATAGGTACTTCAATAAATTTCTCGAATGCAGATGGTCACAGTCATTTTTAATTGTTTGTAACCTTTCTTCTTTTTTTCTGGCTGCCCTGCACCCGTTAAGTTAACTCTTGAATTACCAAGTTACAGACACAAGTCAAAAGGTTTGGAATTTATATTTTTTCTCCATTTGCCACCCCCATTCATCGCTGAAAGCTGGAAAAGGCCAGCTAGTCACCTCATCAAATCAAATATAATTCTCAAGCACTCCACATTTAATTTGTTTGATCCACTGATTCCGTTTCGTTTGAAAACTGGTAGCGTCCAGTTTAATATTATTTTTGATCCCCACAATCCAGGGACAGCGGACAAAATTATTGACTTGACGCTGAACTCCACTCTCCGAGGTGGAGTGCTTTAGTCTTGAAAATTAATCATTTCAACTCTTTGATGATACTTTTCAGTCAGTTGACAGGTGATTTCACAAACATTTTTCATGGAATACTCAATAGCAGATAATCCAGTTCACTCTGCTGTTCTTTCCACCAATGGAAGAGCAGAATAACTTAAGAAGCTCGTGCTGCTTTTAAGTGCCTATGAACCCTGCATTTTGATGCAAATATTTAACTATGTAATTTTTGTTTTATTGTAGCGAATAAAAGCATTTATTATGATTATTATGTGCAAATGTCCTAAAGGAAGTGACAGCTTTCTCCGCTTTGTTATTTCTTTTATTTTATATTATAAAAAAAACTTATTCTTGAGCATTAGGAAACTTTATAGCAAATAACTGTGAAAAAAAGCCTCCCAACTCTCGGTATCAACGTCAAACTTTATATACCATTAATCTATAAGCTCTAAAAGTTTTGGTGTTGTTTGGGCAAATTTAAATCCCAAATGCTTCGTGTATTTTGTTTGCGCAAGAAGGGGAGACTAACCTGGTATATTTTCAATATTTTAACGCTGTTTTTGTTACCATTAATGGAAATTCTAATGATTTTCATTTAAATTTGAGCCAGAGAGTAAACCTGATGATAGGAAAACGCCGAAGCAGATTGAGTGAATGATGGATCATGTAGTTAAAGAATAGATAATCAACCTTCACCTCATGAATATTTCATCACTTTTATCTATTCAAAAATGTTTGTACTGAATATCATCTGTTTTCAGCTGAAAAATTCAGTAATTCAATACATATTCGATTATTTATTTGTTTTATTTCAGAAAAACATTTGAAATGGATATTAAAAAGTGAAGATTCGTCTCAATTTGCAAAATCTGGCTTCCACATTGTCGAGGTAAGTGGTTTCTTATACTTTCCACTTGTTCGTCACTCTAGTAGCTGATGGAATTAATAAAGGGTTCACAAATAATAGGATAACAAAAAATAAAAGTGTTGGGCCAGAGTTCAGCTATTACACGTCTCCGTTTCCTTTTGGTGGACAAATCAAATGACTTCTAGGCCCTATTCCTCTAACTGGAAAAGTGTGTCTTTGCGGTGAAGTAGAGGAATGAGCTGCAGTCTTGTTACAACCAGGCTCTGTCCATGAAAGCTCTAAAAACTTGCAGCTGTTGTATGTCTGTATACTGAGTCGTAATAGTACATCGTGTCACAAGGGCAGAAAATGAGCATCAGCGAAGCAAGAGCAACTGATAGTTGTTAAGTTTGTGGAAAATTCCTTGTACATAATTTTATAATGAAATATCATCAAAAATCTACGCTTTTTTATTGAAAAAAAGCAATTTCTCCATAAATTACGGTTTAAATTGAGTTTGTCCAAAAAATATTTGAAATAATAAAAAATCTCGTTTATTATTAAATTATGATATAGTAATCTTGAATTTGATACTGATGTGCAAATACAAAAAAATATATTCTGAACGACTTTCCTCGTGAAACTTGTCATATTATTATCATGTCTCCACCTGGAAAGGACAGGATTGGCGATGACCTGAGGAGAACTTACAAGGGGTCTCATGTGGCCTTAGTGCTGTGGGCCTAAACTCACCTTCTCCACTCTACAGATACAGATTA
Source organism: Galerucella tenella (assembly GCA_910591685.1). Taxonomy (NCBI): domain Eukaryota; kingdom Metazoa; phylum Arthropoda; class Insecta; order Coleoptera; family Chrysomelidae; genus Galerucella; species Galerucella tenella. The sequence goes on along the minus strand of CAJUYH010003498.1, from coordinate 17,398 downwards.
TAACTATGAGCTAGATACTCCATGTTTTATATGATATAATCTCCTTCCTGAATACAAGCAACACACAAAATGTGACAAGGTACATGCAACAAACCTGCAAGCGTGAAATCAATCTTCTAGAAACTTTATTTCATATCTACATCAGACTGGTATCAGAACATGTTTTGAAAAATGTCCGTCGTTTGAGAAAGGCAAATTTTGTTTTGACCATACTCAATAGGATACAGGAGTTATCTATTGTGTTGAAACTACTCTGTGTATTAGGTTAAGACGGCGGTAAATGAGTCCACGATCTTTCATTTATCATATTTCTCTATAGAACGTTCTGCACTTTACAATGCCAACTCGCATAGTGTGCGGTTAAATTTCGTAGTGGAAATTGACAAAGGGTTAAATTAACTATAAGGCTCTGATGATTTTCTATTTATTCCCATCCTTCATTCTCGTGTTAGTCCTTTAAGCCTCAGGGAAACACTTTGCTTCGCATGTCATTGTCATTTAGTTGTTTCCCATTTTGGAAAATAACCTTGACTATAAATTATTAATACTTAATTTTATCAAAACTGTACTGCTTCGAGCATTGAATCGATTTAAGTATCAAATTTATGTTTAAATGATAAATTCTAACTTTAGAATGCGTTGGTGTGAAACGTCTGCGCGGAAACTGTGAAAATCGGAATATTATAAGGAATATGGCTGATGAAAGTGGCACTGAAAAACATTTTAGTGACTTTGAGTTTTGCGTTTGATTCGTTTTTAGATAGACGCGATGGAAATTCCAATTTCTTGAAAATCAATTTCGACAAAGATGAGTAGGGGAAAAGGCACCTTTATATAAAACTGCTGCAATAGTGGAGAATATATAATATGTGTGGGTGAATTGAATGAACATTTTTATGGAAATAGCAATAAAATAAACATTCGTATCTCCGGAGGATCGTATTAGAGACTGGAAGTTCCTTTAGATCTTCTAGATGTGCCCTAGGAATCTGAATTGCTCTGCAATCTTCGAATTGAATCTCGACATTCCACAGAATCTACAATATTTTCAGTTTGAGATGCTTCAGGTGTCCCTTCAGTCAGCGGCTAGAAAACCTGTCTTAAGCACATCCTAAACGGGCTACACAATCGTGCAAAAATGGCTGACGAAATCATTCGCGTCGCAACGACTTATATTGTTTTAAACACAAAGTTGAGGAAAAATAAGACTAGATTGTGGATTCGACCTTAGGCTTGAAACGATAGATTACCTTAGTCTAGAAATAAGTCTTGATAACAAGTTAAAAATAGCATTTCCCTAGCTACCGCCAGCACTACCGGTTTTCTTCTTTTTCACCTCATTCTTTGCATAAGTTCTCAAGTTTCTGAACTTTTTGTAGGCCTCATCGTTTGATATACCACATTCTATAACTCAGGATGTAAATGTATTTCATTGATAAACTCAAAAATCTTTTCATTCGACCAAATATTAGTCATTTTACATTCCACAACCTCCAATATTTTCAATACTACAACAACAAACGAACACCAGAACAAAATAAAATAGCAGAGTATTTTCGCTGGCCAAGCGATCGTCCGGCAACTCTTGCTGCAACCAATTAATTGCATAGGCAACACAAAACATGTGTAGCTATATGGCCGGGACACACCGAAAATATTGTCAGTATATAAAGGCGCGCTCTCACTAGTCGATTTCAGTTGAACCATTTTTATTGATCAACTAAAATCGAATCAATTTTTGGTTCTCATGTTTGAATCAATGTGGAACCGATAGTTGAAAGCAAAATGGCGTCAAACGAGGTTGTCCGTGCGGGTGTTGGTTCATTTGCAAATTAATGATTACAGAACTGAGAAATATGTTATCAGGATGTAGGAAGAAACGAGCCAAACGTATTATTTGAGTTCGAAATTGGATTTTGAGGAGGAAGAAATCTGAAGAACATCTTTCTAAAGTACACTAAATTTTTTTTTTAAAGATACAATTTTGCGTAAAACTGTAACTAAAACTAGTCCAAACATTGACACAGAAACTGACATCAATCAATGAACAAACGGACAATCAAATACCACCTTTAAAATAGCTATTTACCAACACAAATTTATAAATGTTAATTTAAATATTGACATTAGTTTGGTAAAATAATCAAAATCTAAACGTGTTTTATGGCAGTTCAACAAAATGAAGTGTGTACTTTGAAATAAGTATTTTTCTCTAAATAAAACCACTGAATATAATCATAAACATGAACACTGAACATTTGACTCCTTGACTGCCAAACTGAACACTGAGCAAGATGAATCGCGCATCAAAATCATACGGTGACTCATACTTGAACGATAAAAGTAAGACGCGTTCTCACGGATCAAGTTTAGTTGACCAACTTTAGTTCAACAAAAGTTGAACACGTATTGAATTAATTGTTGTTCACATATTTCAATAAAAACTGAATCACTTTGATGATGTATCTCTTGTATTTGTAACACCCTTTAGAAATATATCCGCTCTTTTATACCAAAATAATTTTGATATGTACAATTATTCATCTGATCCCATTCCACTTTTTATTGATTTACAAATCAATTAATGTTCTTTTTTGTACATGGTTATAATAATCTTGATTTTGTTTTTCAAATCAGCAATGGTAAGACCAGGAATTTCCATTTCCTTCACAATACAACCCAAAGCATTTTCTCGTGCATCTCTATTTCTATATTTATCCGTTCGGTGGTTCCAGAGATAATAATACTTATGATATGATTCCAAAAATTCCATTATAACATTTTCAGACCAATTGAGGATCATTCTTCTGGTATTTTTATACTTTCAGTAAGTTGATCAACTAAACTTGATCAACTAAACTTGACCCGTGAGAACGCGCCTGTAGAAATGGATTCAACTTATGTTTGAAACGATTTTTATCGTTCAACAAAAATTGAAAGGTATGTTCAAACAGGGATTTTCATTCGATTTCAGTTGATCAATAAAAATCGTTCAACTAAAATCGACTAGTGAGAACGCGCCTTTACCTAGTCTGGTTGTTATAGACAGCCTAAGTGCTTACGTCACAACTGTGGGCGGAGCCTGGACTGGTTCCAAACAAACTCTCTTTCTATGTAAAAGTCCCTTAAGGAATTTTTTATTTAGTGTTTTCAACGTTATAAAGGCAAAATAAGACATCTAGTTTCCATATTGTGTTAGAGGAACGTGCCTTTTGAGTGTTTTTGTATAGGTTTTTGCCAAAGTGAGTAAATTCAATTACTAAATTAATTTGAAAACTTTTTTAGCTTATGTTGGATATTTTGTTTTATTTGAAACCATCTAAACTGTATTCTGTATTCTTAATTTCTATATTCTATTATTTTGAGATGCCTTCAAAACATGTCTTAACGCTTTTTTTTTATTTAACATACTGCGTCAACCACTAGGGTTATTGGCAGTTCAGTACCTACATATACTAGTTACATTTACAGTTACATTATGATTATAAATTGTACATGTTGATGGCTTTGAAGAATTTCAAGGAATCGTTAATTTGGTCTCCGAGAGCTAACTGTAAGGAGTTGGGGATCTTATGCTGTCTTCGTTGGATTGCAAACTGGGGACATTCTAGGATAATATGTTTAATGGGCATATTTTCATTACATTGGGAACATTGAAGTGGGTTTTCTTTATTTAGTATAAATTTGTGCGTTAAGGCTGTATGTCCAATCCTTAATCGGGTAGCTTTAATTTGTTCAGCTCTTGTAGTCGGTAGGGAGGGTCTTAAAGCTTTCTTTGTTCACAAAATGGCAATCACAAACTCCTGTTCCTGTTTATCTTTTCGCCTGTGAGCAAATAAAATATTTCAATAAAACTTTCTTTAAAAATGATATTAATTACTCTTTTTTCACCTTATGAGAGAAATGCATTTGTTTCTCTCATCCTGATTTGTTGGAAACCGAAAAAGTTGCAGGTTTGCTTCGCACTGTAAAGCTTGCAACCTGGCACAAAGCACATTAGGTACCATAGTGTCTTAAATGCCCTAGAAATATATTCAGTTGAAGTCACAAACTAAATAATAATATACAGATATAGATAGCTGTAGTCAAAATAGGAAAACCTAATTTACATACAATTACCTACATTGGACATAAGTTTAAAGTATACAAAATATAATAAATAGGTATATAAAATTAAATAACTACATGTAGGTACCTACCTATATACTAAATAAATTTATAAATAAACAAATACATACCGCATTTATTACAATTAAAAAAATCAATAATCACATACATTTCAATCTCTAACAATTTGTAGTACCTAAATCTTTAACAATTTGTAGTAGAAATAATTCTAGGTTCATCGTTTAACTAAATAGTTCATTAATCCTCTTTTAAATTGTTGCAAACTTTGTGAATCTTTTATTCCATTTGGTAGCTCGTTATAGTCAATAAATCCTCCAAATATTAATGTTTTTGTATTTAAACGTTTTAGTTTGAATGTTAATATGCGAGTGATTGTTAATAATTCTAGTATTATATTCATGTATTTGACTGTTATAAGTTATATGTTTGTTAAAATACATTGGCAAAAAATTGTGTAACATCTTATAAATGTAGGTTAATGTCATATAAATCAGCCTCTTTTCAATCGATAACCACTCCAATGTTTCCATCACTAAAGATATAGGTACTGGGGTCAGCCTGCCACATCTTAATACAATTCTCATTGCTTGGTTCTGTAATTTTTGAAGTGCCCTTAATTTGTTTAAATTGAAAGTATACAGTAAGGTAGGACAGTATTCAAAGTGCGGCTGTATTATGGTTTTATACACTGTTATTCTAGAGTTAATACTTAAATGTTGCGATACTTTGGAGTAAAAGTATAATTTCTTTAAATTTTTTTTTGTATGTAAATAAAATGTCTATTAAAATTTAAGTGATTATCCATGGAGACTATCTAGTCTCCATGTGATTATCAATCATAAAACAGTAGAAATTATGCAAAAACCTATCACCAAAACATAACCAACGTATCCTCAAAAAGTTTTCAACTTAATTTAGCAATCGAATTAACTCACCTTAGCAAAAACCTATACAAAAGCACTTAAACGGCACGTTCCTCTAAATGGAAACTAGATGTCCTATTTTCACTTTCTAACGTTGAAAACACTAAATAAAAAATTCCTCATGGGACTTTTACATAGGAAGAGAGTTTGTTTGGAACCAGTCCATGCTCCGCCCACCGTTGTGACGTCAGACTTAGGCTGTCTATTGCTGGCAGCCCCTGTGTTGCAGCTAAAATATTGCCCGCTAAGAAGCACCTTAACTCTGGCCGATGCATTCCGACCTTCTCACCTGGTGGTACTTTAGCAACATAACAACCAATCTCCGAGAAACAAATATCCTTTTTTTAAATGTACAATTTTCCATTCTTAATAATAGTTTTCTACTCTATAGCATGGTCTGTTACACTAAGTATCACAAATGATTCTTACAATTGATATTCAAAATTAGTTACTTTCTCTACATTCAACTTAAATAGCTGTGTGCATATCTTGATTTATCCCCGATCCAATAAATCCGAAGTAAAGTTATCAGTAGCAACGTATACCTAACAATGGAATCTGTTCCATTGTTCTCGTCTAATAATTCCAAATCGATTAATTATCGAAAGTCATGTGGAAACAGTCAAACCGTCTACTCGTAATTCTGAATTTACTCGAACCCGAAACGGTCCCTTATCTCAATTTTCGACAGTGGGTGCTAACGATTAGGCAACCTAAAGGGTGTTTTATACGAGCACAGTATTATTATAAAGCTAAATTTATTTGGCCGTCTATTATTAGGAATTATAAATTTAATTCAGCGTTTGATATTTCATTGATTCGAATACCTACCATGTAATTTTTATATCAAATGGGGTGATGTTTTTTTACGACAACGAAGAAAAATTGCAAACCTTTTGTGAGCGATTTCTTGTTTCTCAAAAGATATGCTAATCTCCTTAAATACAAAGTTGGATTAAACATATTCAGGACCAGCTGAAGGTATTAAAATTATTTGTAGCTTGTTGGAGTTCAGTTCCCCAAAATCCTTCTTTGAGTTCTAATTTCACCGGTCTAATAAGATATGAGACGTGAAGGAATAATCATTAATTTCACTAAATTTGTAATGGTAGTATAACAAATAACATTCAGGCATGCTGTTCAATTTATTATTAATACTTCATTAAACTCAAATCGTCGCCCATCTCTTTCGTAATTAATCGATGAAATAAATTAATTCTGACGTACTTAACATGCTAAATGACTCCACAGAACTAGAAATTTTAAACGTAGACATGATTTACGGATGACGTATGAGATACATGTAACGTATCTGTCTGGTAGTTCATTTCGAATATAAATCTTGGTCTGAAAATTATCCTGCAGTAAATTTATTTTCAGTTAAATACGTTTTGGAACAAATGAGATTATTATGAATCAGTAGCATATGAAAAAAGGGCTTGAACATTTTGTTTCTACATATTCCGTTGAAAGTAAACATATTTTTATAGTTACTTATAGCCATAGAAATTTTTTATTGAAGGAAATCAGAAATTTATGTGAAATCCTGCTGTAATTATAATTTTCGCAGTGTACTATTCACGCTATCAGCTTTCTTCGTATATTTCCACCTGCAACATCGTCAACTGTCAGTTGAAATTTGACCTACACGACATCAAAGTCGCTGAAATAACCTTCCATTACTGTGTGGATGATCATTGTGGGGACTTTTTTGTTTGTTTGTGAATTTCGAATAGTATGATACTATGATTGAAACGAAGCTCTTAATGGGAAAAGCTGGAGTGGAAACAGCACTCAAATTAATTAAATTAGTGAAAATGTGTTTGAAAAGTGCCAAACTACGATCCAAATGAAGAAGCAATTCCTAAAACTACTTTTAAAACAAAATTATTCATAATATATCCATACCTTTATCCATACCTCTATTTTTTTTTGCTGGTGTTCCTGCGGTCTCTGTTGCCTCTCTCATTACTTATTACATCTTCCATAATATTTGTAATTCTTCTATTCCATGAGATTTTGGGCCATTCTTTGTCCATGCCTCTACCATACAAGCTGATTATTTTAAATTCGTTCTTAACCCGTTAAAACTCTCCCTGTTCTTCTTCGTACGACTTTGGTTGTTGTTTATTTTGGACATCTGTAAATTCTCGTGAACCAATCCATCTCCACATATTCTCTTCATCGTTTTTTTCCTCCACCAATATTCTACTTCATATGTTAAGGTGGTTCCTGCAGCCTCTTCATATATTTTGAAATTCGTGTCTTCTTTATGTATGTGAATGAAAATTTCTTCTTCCAATCTACAGAATTTACATTTTCCAGGTGCCACTTGCCAGGTGGGGTAAAGAGCACGACAGGGGTAAAGTAAATCGCATTGTGGATTCTTTAGCCAGGGAAGCCGCTGGACTAAAAATTCTAGGACCCAGTGACACCTACGGCCTAACGACTTCGACAATTGCAGAACTAGCCAAACGTTTCACCCATGCTCAATCCCTTAAGAGATGGGATGGAATCAAAGGATGCAGTCTTGTCAGGATCACCTTGGGCGACCCTGGGAAGCTGGGAAACCTACGTTTAACAGTAGGATTTCTGACTGGCCACTGTCAACTAAGGAAACACCTCCATACTATGGGGCTAGTGGACACACCTCTATGCAGGATGTGTGAACAGGAAGATGAAACTGTCAGGCATGTCTTATGCGAGTGTCCGGTGTTATCGACAATAAGAGAGTGTGTGTTCGGTGAGTCTTGGCCTACACCTGCCGATATAAAGGAGATGTCTCCTAGTGACCTGTCCACCTTTCTGAGAAGGACAGGATGGACGATGACCTAGGAGGACAACTCCTCGGGAGGATGTACCATGGGTCACATGTAGCCTAAGTGCTGTGAGCCTACACTCACCTTCCCCTACTCTACAGATACAGGTGCCCTATTAGGCAGTGGTTAGAAAATGTATCAAAACTCTTACTCTGGCTGATGCATCCATTTTTTCTCTAGTTGTAGTTTCCCAGAAGTATCTTCGATCGTCTCACCTCTACCAAATATTTATAATGTCCATAGCTCTGTTCCCATTGTTCCTGTAACTCATCTACAGGCGATCCCTTGAATTCTGGAGAGATTGTCTGTCGTCGTCAATTGGTTAGTCCTACTACCCCACGAAATGGTTCTATTAGTGATAATTGATTTTTACTTTAGGTTTCTGGTGTTACGGTACCCATTTTCTCTTCCTGAAACTTCACTTTTGTCTCAATTCAATTTTGCTCTCATCCAGTTTAACGGTTGAGGAGTTAAGTTTTCTTTTCTCAGAGAAGGCGACGAAGATGATTTTGATGGGGTTGTACTATGTCACAAAGCGGCATATCCTTGGCAGGATATTTCGAGGTCAGTCAAACCACACTTTACATTGAAAACAATGCTTCTCCTCCTTGTGGACATTCTCTGGTTGTGCAGATGGAGACGATGTCTTCACTAGTCCTCGTCTCTGCTACTCTACTCCCTTTTGATGTTGTGCTGTGAACATCTTCTATTCAATACTCTTTTGACAGCCTCATGTGTAGGATAGTAAAAGTTCCTTTTATGCTGAATTCGAATTTCTGTTCTTATATAATTGTCAGCAGCTTGAAAACAGATGTACAATATTGAATCGATTATCAAAGCTAGTATTTTAGACTCCGCTAGTAGAAACAAGCTGCAGAGAAATATGGAACTGGGATGGATATAGAAAAAAAAAAGAGGACCACCCTGTAGTTACTTGTTAATTACTATTAATTATCACTTTTTTCTTCACAATAGTTATGTTGGTCTGATATATTTTAAACCAGGAGGCTGTGAGACACTCTTCAGTGAAGCACACTAGAAAAACAACTACCTACATCAACTACAAAAGCTGCATATATAGAATAAAGCAATAAGACGACGAAGCATTTGTAGAGCGAGGGAGATATATGGATAGAGAAAGACAAGTTCACAAGCTAATCTCGTATGTGTTGCAGGGTAATAAATGATCAACTATTAATTAAAGGAGCTTCCCAAGGGAAGCATAAAGAGAAATTTAGTGATTTAAAATAGAAAGACAATCAAAGCCAAAACAATACTCCTAATTAAAATTTGTTCCATCCTACAAAACGATCTTTAGTAAGATTGAGAGAGTATTTTTCAGAAAGTTGGTGGGTGTACAGATTCCATGTGATGATAAAAATGCAATTTATACTGTATGTGAGAAACAGTCATGGTCACATCAATATGGGCTCAATTTTCCAGGTATAATTAACCGTTTTGGGGGGACTGGTTATAATTTTATTTGACAATTGATTAGTTTGACGTAATTTATCAGTGAGTGATTTTGTACATGAAAATGAGCTTTCGAATGAATTAGCGGGACCTTTAACGAGTCGGTGTATTGTACTTACTGTAGCATCAAATTTTATTTGAAAAAAGCGCCAAAGATAATTCGTGTGAAGAATGAGCGAGGAAATAATGGTGAATGTTCGTTTAAAATAATAAGTTGCAAGATGGTAAACATAATTTTTTCCATTGATAGCATTTGTAGCTTGCTGTGATACTGCATACTTTACTTAAACATTTTTTTTACAAATATGCACAATAAACCAATGTTATTCAGTATGTACAATTTATGATTTTATGCCTCACATGAATATCTCTACACACAGCATATGTGACCTTTCCTTTAGTCTCACTTGCCGAGTTTCCCACGAACACGACAACTCGTTCTGAAACTGGGCGAAAACTTGGAAATGTGGCTTTCTGCGAATACAATACATCATTCATATATCTTGAAAGTAGTTGCGTTATCGTGTAGTTTCCAAACAACAAAAACAACCTAACCAGTTTGTTTCATAATGAACAAGTTTGTTTTGGAAGATACGGAGTACCTGGCTCGGTGAAAGTTCCGAACAAGCATCAAATTCACTGAATTTTAAGTAAAAAAAAAATGGAAATTGGTTAAAGTCAAAAGTTAAAACCAATAAAAGTATAGGATTAGTCTATTTATAATAAACTTTAGTATTTTAAGCATTATTTTTCTATTAAATTAGCACTTGATCTTAATGATTTAAACAAAGCGAGGAGTATAAAACACCCTCACTGATTATTTACTTTTTATTACTCCTTTCAAATATTTTTTACAAAGGTTATTTTCGTCTCAGTTACCATCTCAAAATTACCACTTTTTCTTTGTTACTGATAAAGAAGCGGTTTTATCTCTCTTTCACTCGTCCTTTTTTCCTAACAAATGGATGGATCCTTAACCGCACTGGTCCCCGATGTCTGAATTCTAAGCTCCTGAGCTCTGAGCCCTCCATTTGAAAAATGTCAGAGAAGCGTCGACATCACAAGTGAATACTTTATTCTCCACTCTTTCTCCCTCTGAAAAGGAGTGATAAATGAATGAGGCTTACTCTTAATTAATATTTTGGTACATTATGTTGAGTTTTCAAAGTGAAAGATTGTTATTAAACGGCGTATTTTTTTGTTGATCTTTGTGCAGTCAATTGATTTCTCAATACACTTCTACCGGAAACTCTAAGCTGAAAATGTTGTTTATGGAGTGAAACTTTTATTCTATAGCGTATTTTTTTTCAACCATCTATCGCTTGTCCCTTCACATCCGGCCGTGGCGTGGGGTGGAGTAAAAGGCGCTTGGTAGAGCCACCGTATATAGACAAATGAGTAGTAGGTTCACTAGTAGTTGGCACTTTCATGTAGCGTTGATAAAGACGTGCCGAGAAACGGTCGTTATTTGAAGGTTTCAACGTTATCAAAAATAATTGAGTTTTCAAAACACCATACCTGTTTATCGCTTGATTGGAATTTCCAAGATCCCGAATAAGAGTGGCATCGGAGACCAAGTGAGGTACAGATTGCGCTGAGAGGAGCTTAGAGTAAGTTAGTGGCAGAGCAGTCAAGGCTAATATTGCGGCGTATATGGCTTGCATCAGCTAACTGTGTAATATTCATGTTACCGTGAAAGACCGAAATCTGGTGAATGTCGAGATATACCGGTGAATGTCAACATTCTCAACGTTGCTTGACGTATGTCGGAAATATTGTTGAAATTTCATTATTTCTAGCTTACACCGGCGATTGTCGACATTCAGGATGCACTCATGGTGTATGTTAAATAGAATTTTTTTTTAATGAAAAAAAATCCATAGGTCTTTATTCATTAAAATAATACGGGAAAAGGACTTTGTTGAACTCAAAACAAACAGTAGAACATAAAAGAATAAAATGGAATATAAAAAATAAGAACAATATCTTATTTATTGCAACAACTTAAACTACCGTGGCATTTCGAATTGCAGAAAAGTTCCTTGCTTTTACAGCTGCATTTAGTCGTCGAACACTTCCTTTTGCAGTTACAACGTGTATAGCCTTGCTCTCCACTTTTTGAATTAGCAGAAGCTGCTTCTCTTAGCGACATTTCTTTTGTTGAAACTTCGTCCATGGAAAGTAACTTTTTTTTACAAATTACGAACTGATTACGGGTGAAAAGCTGCTTCAAGGTACCATTTTTGTTAGCTAATCTATAAAAGTCTGAATCCTCTATTCCAACAACAACCGCTAACACATTTCGAGGGTCTGTACGACCACGGTCAACATCAGGGACTTGAATTCTTACGATATCACCAATTTGGGCAGGAGGAAACTTTTTTTTGAGGTTCGCAACATTTTTGTTGCTTGAAGTAGAAGATTCTCTTTTGCAGCTATTCTTTTTAAAGAAATTAGCTCGTGTTGTTCAGTCAGTGCTTGAGATGAAGATGTGTTAGGCGGCGGATCAGTCAGTGCTTGAGATGAAGATGTGCTAAGTGGCGGATCAGTCAGTGCTTGAGATGAAGACGTGTCAGGTTGCGGTTCAGTCAGTGCTTGAGATGAAGACGTGCCAGGTTGCGGATCAGCTCCAATGGTATTTTCATTATCCATGTCTGTTTCAACATAAGCTTCTTGCTGTTCTTTGGTCTCAATGTTTGAAATTTGCCCGCGAAGGAGTGTTGATGATGTTATACCCCTTTTTGGTTTAGCGCCAAACAGGGCTTCACAAGGACTCTGGCGTACTCTTTCGTGATAAGTTGTGTTTTTGGCGAATTGGACAAACGGCAAACCTTCTGACCACATGTTTGAATCATTGTCTTGCATCCAAGCAGTTAACATATTTTGTAAGTCCTGATTGTCTCTTTCAACTGAGCCTTGTGTTTGACTGTGACGAGGCTTTCCGTGCACTATTTTAACATATTTCCACATGGCGCATAGTTCAGACCATTATAAACTTGTAATCGCCATCCCTGTGTGATTGCAAGTCTATCCAGTCGACTTGACATCTAGAGTTCAATTCGGAACTGAGCATTGGTTTCACAACAATACCTTTTTGAGGCGCACTATCTTTCATTTGACATTGTTTACACAAATTTAAATACAACATTACAACTTCATAAGCTAACTTGCAATTCTTTAAGCATTCGTGTTCTTTCTCCATGGCCTGTTCTTATGTGAGTTTCAGAAAGTATTGTAAACAACTCATCATTAGTGACATAATACTGACTATTTGTTTCTCCTGGTTTTAATGGCACAATTAACTTTTCTTCATCACTAACTTTTAAAATGTCAAAACGTTTTGAACGTCTGTAGTTCAAAGGTGTACTACACTTACTTTTAGCAGAAATTACTCCAGAAACGATTTTAGAGTACTTTTCTTGTGAAAAATAAAAACAATTGTCTTCTAGGTTGCTTCCAATTAAGGCATGTAACTTTTCAAAAAACTTATCACGATTCAATGTAGTAGCCATTGAAAACAAATTATAATTTCTAATAAGAAAATTAAATTAGGGTATTGAGCGCTGTCAAACGTTGCGTTAGACTGACGAAGATGAAGCTAACTGCAACAAGGGGCTGGAACCGTCTTAAAACTTGTCACGACCTGCAGTGTCCAAGATTCACCGGACCTCATTTGTGTTCGTCGACATATACCGGTGAAAGTATGTATAATAGAATTAAGAAATGTTCGGACTTTCACCAAGGCATTTTACATTTGTCGACATCCACCGGCGAATGTTGACATTCACTACTTTCAGTCTTTCATGGTAACATTCATATTCTCACTCATTCGTGCAAGTTCTCCGCGGAGTTTGTGTATTTTGATCAGTGTAGTCATGTATAGTTTATCTACGATAAAAAGACGATGACGTTGCAAAACAATATATTGTGTTGTTGCCAAGCTATCGTTTTTTTCTTCACTTAACGAAAACTAGAAAAGTCAATCTGATGTTATATTGACATTTACATATAAATATGTATGTATGTGTATGTGTGATTTTTGGGGTGACATTCACTGAGACCTGAAAGATCTATTGTGCCTCCTTACTTCTACTCAGTTTCTGAGGAGAGTCTCAGAAACTAGTAGTTCCTTTAGTCCTATTTCCCGGAGGAATTTTATAAATATGTAACAATAATATTAATAATAACAAATACAAATAGCGAATACTATTACTAATGTCTCTTACAGCAGTAAGCGGGAGAAGCGGGCCCTCATTTCAACATTCTCATTCAAAATAGCTCAACAAAGATGTTACCATCTCTTGACATTATTAGTTCAGCTGCTTCGGCATTTTATTAACCACAGACTGCAGATTTGTCTAAATAATTAGTTATGAAAACTGTTTTTTTAATCTTAAAGAAGCAATGAATTTAAAAGCACCAAAAAAACTTGTAAATATTAAGCGATGATCGAATGTCGATAAACCTCAAAACAAACTGGGGAATTTTACCAGTTGATCTGACAACGTCTTGAAGTTTTGCCAACCCGTTAGCTGTAAATTGCTTCAGCTGTTGAGGATAAATTGTATTTACGGTTGGTGAATTAATATTTATTCTGATAAGCAGGAAAGTAACTAAAAATGACATCATCGTCTTTTTATCGTAAAAATCCTATAAATGCTGTTGCTCGCTCAATCGATTTGGACAGTGATATAGCTAATGACTCGAATAAAGCGGTCAACAACGGAAAAACCTAAAACTATTCTACTAGGTGTATTATCTACTATTGATTACCCATCATTATCATTCCCAATTTCCAATTATTACGCAAATATTAAAAACGAGATTCTAATACCCTGAATAAAATAATCTTCCAAAAATTTTCAGTAAATGGCCCACAATCTGAAACTTGTGTTGTGATTTAAAAAAACCACAAAATGTTTATTTTTATTTTAAACGGATATAATTTCGCGTGAAATAGTCGCTCTATATGCCGAAGTTCTAATAAATGCGTAACAGCGCTTTGACGAGTTCATCCAAATATTGACGTTGATAGGTCGGTGATAATAGTACATGCAAATTATGACGAGCTATTTGTCTGTTCACAGTTGTGCTGCGCAAAATAAACAACATCAATGTTATCAATAAAATTTAAACAATGGTTATGTTTCTCTTCACGATTCAAGAGTGCAATAAATAGAGTATTATTTTTTTCTATTCATTTTCACAGGGATGTCAATGCCAGCATAACGGAGGATATGAAAAAAACACCATCATCAGTGGTGGGCTCAAAAACGCGAACGATAGAACGAGTTACAACAAGATAACGGAATTAGCGAGAGGTAATATGAAATGAAGCTACTCGACCACATGAGTCTTATATACTTTTTCTACATCAATGTCGAGGTTTTACCATAAGGATTAGAGAGATGACAGATGGTGAAAGACAGATAAAGAAAGGACCAAGAAAGAAGCTGGTGCTGGAATATACAAAAACCTCCGCACTCCGGGCGGAAATATACACTATCTGGTACTGTGCGAGAGGAGAGAGAGAGAAATAAGCATTATTGTAATTAAAAATATCTATTGAGGAGCGTATAATCACATAACTGGAAACTACTAGTTAATCAGAAATAAACTCCCCACTAGTCATTGCATAGTGGTGGGACTCCAGCAAAAGTGAGGCTGTGAAACCATAAAGATACTACAGTTAGAAGCAACAAGCCATATAGTCCGTTGTGTAAGTGGGAATATCGGTCTTAGCTCTGGGAAGAGAGAAAAAGAGAGACGATCAAAAGCTTTGCTTTCCTTCTCTGTGTCTATAGTATGGGCGCCATTAGAGACTTTTCATTTCTCTCTTAAAGGTTAACGCGTTCCGAGCTGGCTTCTTACCTATATCTGTAGAATCTCTATGTGTGAGACTGAAACCTTTTCAGACAATGTGGTAAAAGAGACACCTAAGCATATACCGTCAGAATGCAAGGCAAACATTATTTGGAAAGCCTAGGCTGATTATCGAATCGTTCAAGAACTTGTATAGGCAGAACAGTGATATTAATCCTAGAAGACTAAAAAGCCCAAGAGGCTGAGATGTAGCTGGTCCATGTTGAGAACAATGATATGCAAGAATATATTATTCCGTGAAAATCGTACCTGTCTATCGCATCTGAGTTCAAAGATATTCTCAATGGAAATGAGACATCCGCTATAGTACAATGGTCAAATATATTTTTAATTGGTAAAAATACTCGAAAATATTTGCTGGCACATCTATTTGACATTTTATTAAACACCAATTGAGCAATAAAGTTCACTAGAGCAATAAAAAAATGCAGCACGAAGCTGGGCGAACGGTGACGGCGTAACGAAACCATGGAATGCTTGTTCCGTAGCATTTTCGGATGAATTATTTTACGATCCGCGCGACCGGCTGCAAGTTACAAAAACCGGGTTAGATAGAGGCGCCAACGTGGGCTTCCTACAAAGGTGGAAATAAGGAACAGGCGGTTACCAATGTATTATTAAAACAACCCAAAGTTCAGTAGTTATGATTTGTTGGAGGAAATCGTGTGGTTATTAGAAATTTAGCGGATATAAACGTATTTGTAGTTCCCGAACATCTACAATTTATGGAAATATTAACTTGAAAATATAAATAGTTGCATTATAATGAGCAGTTTACAGCAGTGGTGCATTCATGATGCATTTTTGATCGTTACCAATAAAGAACTTCGAAAATTTGACACAATTAGTTCAGTGGGCACTGTAGCAGAATAGCGTCAGTCAAAATAGCGGTAGGCTAAAGCAGAGGCGGACGAAATAGCGCTCAACAAAATAGCACTGCGACTAAATAACGCCGGTGTAATGGATCGCCATGTAATGGATGTATCGTCGATGGATACTTGGTAGATTATAGGTGTGAAAGGGCCTCTGAATAGGTGGTGTTGCTGGTCACTCGGTGGGTCATCTTACAGGAATAAAACAACTGTAGCACTGGGATACGTTCTGTTTATTACTAACACTAAAATTAATAGTCATTGAATATCAATAGTTATTGTAATAATCGTAATAATGATAATGATGATGATACTAATAATTATTCTTAAAACACTATCGTTTGCATATTTATACGACGAGTCAAGTTCATCATAAGTAAATATAAATAATACTATTTATGTTTATTTCACGTTCTGAACTTGACTTCGTACGTGCAACCCCCTACTTCTTATTTATGTAACGATTTATTAAAATTAAGTTCAAGGGAATTTATGTCTTTCCATTAAATATTATTAATAACTTTATATTTTGACCAAAAGGCATCACAGGTTGAGATATCCCAAGAAAATTAAATATCAAATTATGGGAAACTATAGTAACATTAACTAACTTTTTCTAATATTAATGTGAATGATAATATAATGAAAATGTAATGATGATAAACATTCTTTTTTCTTATTTTTTTTTTGGGAATCAAACCACAATATTATGAAAAATAAAATAAAAAAAATTATTGCGAAGCCTATAAGGCTTGTTTGCAAGGATAAAATAATAACAATATAAAACTTATACTAGGTGACAAATGAATAATAACAAGTAATAAATAATTAATCAAAGAATAATAAAATAGTAATTGATAGAAACATTCAGTAGTTATTTTCGATAAGGTTGTGAATAGCGTGTCTACTTGTTTCGGTTATATAATCATTCAGTTTTGAATGTAGTACCTTTATAGAAGATTCACATTTAATTTGTTAAGGTATAGCATTGTATAGCTTAGGTCCAAGGAACAAAAAGCTTCTTTGTCCAGCGGTTTTTTCATTGCTGGATTCAGGTAAGTATGTTTGTTTCTTGTCGTATAATTGTGAGTTTTTATTTGCAGATTTGATAAGTTTATGTTGTTTGAATACCGCTTTTTCAAAATATAATTGTCTTACGTCTAATATTTTCGTTTCATCATATAGAAGTTCACTGCTATATTTTCTCGGTTTGGTAAGAATTATTTTGATGAATCTTTTATGCCAAACCTGGAGAATGTTACAGTGAATCTCCGCCACTCCAAAAATGTTTTCATATTTT
>CAJUYH010003497.1:21171-53328 GCA_910591685.1 Galerucella tenella | reverse complement strand
ATATATATATATACATATACACGAATGGTTTAAAACGCCATTTCATCGAGAAAAGTTTGTGATATTGGACGATTGACGACGCCACATAGAGCGACCAAGTGAAAAGTTTCGAGTGGTGAAAACGTTTTGGCTCTCTGATGGAAGTAGGGCAGTTGAAGAGCACAATGTCTCCATATATATATATATATATACATATATATGTATGCGTGTAAGTGTGTATTGAAGGAGGTAAAAGGAGGAATGGAGCTAAAGTGAGAAAGTTTTTTCACTAGAGTGACAATTTTTATTTATTTTTTTTTTGTTCTTTACATGTGTCTGTTTTTTTTTTTTAATTTTTTCACCTTAGTATCAACTATTTTTCATTTTCACAGCTGACAGCACAAATACTGTATCAACACTCTGTTAATACTGATTATGTTTAGGTGTCAGACATTGTCTGTTTAAATAGATATATGCGTGTATAACATACATTGTTTCATACACTAATATGGCAAAACCATGCGATTCATGACGGTCATTTTGTGAGCTTGCATCACTACAAAATGGCGTTGATTAATCACTAACATACTTCGTGAGTACCCTTCACTTGGGATCCTGTCATTTGCAATATAGCTGATATATAACAAAACACGTAAAATGTCAACGATATATACAATATATCTACATATAAAACATGTCCTTTATACATGTACATGGTCACTAATAATCCAAACGAACAATTAAATTTATTTATGTATATCGAGGCAACATATCTCTATGTAAAAAAATTTTTTTTTTTATACATTGAAATAGTAAAATGATTGTTTATAATAAGGATTAGATCTTTTTTTGTATATCATTTTGTTCTACTTCTATATACTATATTTATATATATATATATATATATATTTTTTTTTTCTTCCAATTAAATTGTTGATACCAACAAGTCTTTTTTTGGCACCCAAATGTAAACATAAATTCTTTATCCAACACCAAGCAGAATAACATTTTGAGATGAATACAGCATATATGAGTCGATTTACATATGTGTATGTGCACTCGCGTAAAGAAAACTCATCACTTGGCACAGTGTGGATTATCTTTAAATTTTTTTTTCTTTTTTTCCTTTTTCTTTGTTTTTCGTCGACCCCTTTAAACATTCCATATATCAGTAATTTTTGAGCAGGAATAATTTCCATAGATGAAATTTTGATAGAAATATCCAGCGTTTTCCTCAATGTGAAAAAAGAAATATAAAAAAGCTAAAAAAAAATGAAGAATGAAACATTAGAGGAAAAAAATATGTAAATTTGATTTATTTTTTCATTATTTCTTCGCGATTAATTAATCATAGATTATTTATAAATGCTTACACATGTATATATATATATTTTTCTTCTCTAATGTATCATTCAACCAATTAAATGAGAAACATGACGAGAAATCGTAAACATTAAATTTTGTCGGCGGCGTAATGTAAATACTGACATAATACCTATTACCACTATTACTGCTACCACTACTGTTGTATTTAAATTGTATATATATGTTATCAAAAGCATGTTCATAGTGAGAACCACATCGGTAAGCGCCACGTAAACAGCGTCCAATCAAAGATCACAGGCCATTAGGCAAGTAGAAAATGATGCAGTGTGTGCAGCCAAACCAACGGTGCTCTAATTCAACGGCATGAATGAGCTACATTCCCATCCAGTTGTAATAGTTCATCGCATTCTCTACTCTTACATTGTAATCTTTTCGCATCGTTGCATGTCCCTCTGTGTGTATATATGTAAAAATGAATTTTTCTCGATGTTCACTCGATGCCCGTAAAAGAATTAAACAAAAATATTATTTATTTTACAATTATACAGTTATTTTATATATTATTGCGTGGGTGGGTTTTATTCAACTATTAAATCAATACACAGATATAAATATTAATTGAATAATAAATACTGATATAAAATATCTTTATCGGAATCTTCCGTGGATATATATCAATTGAAAATTTTATTGTCAACTTAATATATTAAATGAAATGAATGTGCACAATAAAATGTGATATTGTCACGGCAATATATGAAAATTTCTGTATTGCGTGACGAATGTAATAATAGACTTGTAGATATCGTAGACATATCAACTCTACTTCCCGGATATGGGACTCATTTATTTTTCATCACAAAATATTTTGTGAGTTCTAAAATGAAAAGGAGGAAAAATCTAAATTACAGTGAATCAGGATTTCGTATTTTATTTCAAAATTTATTTGAATCATGCATCAACGAAGCAATATAAATTATTGATGAAACTCGATGTGACATTTCGCTAAGATGTGGATGGTCCTATACAATATGACACGAGAGCGACCTCGTGCATATGAGTGATGAATATGTAATATCTTTTACTGACAATGGCACCTCTTCCTCACCCAATAAATGTTAAACGTGAGTTTAACCAGGCCATAGGGTTAGTAGCCGCTTGTTTTGTCAAGTATTCTAGAGAATACGCTACTCTTAGCTGTGTTGTGTCTAGCACGTAGTAACCGTAACTACTTGGGCTAGCTTTATCCAGTACATATATATATATATATATATATATGTAAAGTATCCGTGTATTTTTGTACAAACACTAGAAAGTGTGGAAGTTGGATACAATCGATAAATATTTACTCTACATATCACGTGAAGTGAATATTCATGAGCCATCAGTTGTTAATTATTGTATACATCGTCAACAGAACGGGCATATATTTTTTGGCGTAATTTATATTTGAATAGGATAAAACGTCTTTTAAGACATTTTTTTTTGCCATTTAATTCTTGAGACAACTGTATCTACATATACAGATTTATTAATTAAATTAATGTTAAATAGTTTCCTTATTATCGTTGTGTAATTAATGGCGGGGAATGAAGTAGACCATCACGGTGATGATGGTGTACGTGCACGGTCTTTGAGAAGGAAACGCGACTGAACAAATAGAGGTTGAGAGAAATTTTCTAGCGTATACGGTATATATATATGTATATATTCTCTCTATCCGCCCTCGTCTTGTCACCAATCTCGGTGCTTTTGCCGTCGCGTTGGGTGAATTCGTTTAACCGCACGCGGATAAACCGCGAATTATTCTTCGGAGCGTCGACGAATTAGTTCCGGAGCAACGCCTGCAGCGAGTTACTCGGATTCTCAGTGACCTGGGTACTGAGATATTTCTTCCTGTCACGATGTTAAAGTAGAAGTCAGTGAGTGAAAGGGTACGAAAGCATCAAACAATTATTGTAATATATATGAAAAATATTTATTAGTAGAAAAAAAAATGTTGACGTGACATTTTATCTCATTGATATTGTCCAAGTATGAAAGAATATGAAACACATTTTATATTGAAATATTCAGGTTTTGCTGTGACATTAACATGAATTTTATTGATGAATTGTTTGGCAACGAAAAGTCTTCAAAATACATTACAGCATTGGAAGTGTCATGTGAACTGAGCTATTATTACTACATAACTGAGCATTTGATTTTAATGTTGAGAAAGGAGCAGTAGCAGAGACCTTTTCTCCACTTTCCACTATGACAAAAGCGTCTATTTCACATTTATGTCTTACTACGACATTATTATCGTCGTTATTACGTACACTCTCACACAACTCTTGGCATGCAATTTGACACCGGGTATTAGTACGCATACATTATATATATATATATATGCTTGTAACCATTATGAAAAAAAAATTATTGTAAAATATATATCTACAGCTCTTGCTCAATTATCTTTAGTGATTGTGCACAAAGATGATAACAAAATATTTGTCATTATTAACAAAATTGTATGTAAAAATTAATTATTAACCGTAAACTCGTATGTTTCTATTAAAATGTTCATTTATTTTTATTAATCTTAATATTAAAGCAAATAGTTTATAGAATATTCAGCATAATTCTATGTACACTGGGATGTCCCTGGTCATTGTAGAATTTGAAATTTGTGCTTATGACGATTAAGCAAAGAGGCTTGCAACTTCGGTATTGAGTTCGTGAACGTTGGCTTATATATATATGTATTCCAAGCGGTTTTGGCAATGGGTGTGGTAGACAGTGAGCGAGAGTGAGAGGAAGAGAAGGAAATATACATGCGTGAAATCGGGCGACAATAGGACAGTTGAGGGAAATTGAGTTGGCACTGATTAGACATTGCGGGCATGCCGTCATGCCGTGATGGTTCGTTGGAATTTACTCGGCATACTCGGCCAGCTTCTATGTACCTTCTATTTCATCCAACACTATCCGCGTCATTTTAATATACACATATATATATGCGAATGTGTATGGTGAACTTTTGATTTGCATTCGCAGTATCATTCAAGACTACATAAATTAAATTATCAGCCTGTAAGCTTATCGGATATCATTGAATGTACCACTATTCATAATAATCTTCATCTCCTTACAAAGAAAGGAGTGAAGAAATACAGTAAAAAATTTTTATGAAGCACTTTTGTTCATTTATTGAATTATGCATAAAAAAAAGTGAAAGAAAAAAAGCATTTTTTTTTTTCGCCCCCAGTCTCGTGACGTTTTTACATTTAAATGGATTTATACGACGCAACAAAAAAAAAAAAAGAAATTCCTGCTGGTTCACTGTATGCGCGTGTATATGTATGGGCCATTAAAGTTGCCATAGTCAATATGTTTAAGGGTTTATGTCGTTAGCCATGATGAATATAGGTATATATATAGAGTGGATAACAAAGAAAACGACGACGGGGTTAACACTATGGTGAAAACTAATTTCACGCTCTCACGAGTATATTATGCGGCTGGGGCCTTCAAGCAAGCTGCACCCACTTCTGTATGTATATATAGAGACATGCATTAGATATACAGAGAGTAATGGCTATATTTATGTATGTATATTTGTCTATAGGTGTGGTATTTACCAGATTTACTGCGGACATTACATATTTATCAAATATATATTTTTGTGGTACAACAATATCATTTATTTATTTGTTCTGCTTATTTTTTATTTTGACACGATGCTTCTATAGCTGTAAGAGAATAAAATAGACATTAATATTATTGCCAACATTGAGAAATATATAAACTATTAAATTTCTAAATTTCTTACTTTTTTTCGCCATTGTGTAATTGTGACCTCTGTAGAATATACAGAACGATCGAAAAGTTTGTTATGTTCAACATTATTATCAGCAATTCAATAGTCCCCTTTGGCAATTGAATATTGTTAAAGTTCAAATAATGAATTTGAATTGCGAAAAAGTGGACTAGAAAAAAAAAGTGATAATAAAAAAACGCACCTCATCTATATACCTATAATGGGGTATCCAACGACGCGACTGGTTGATCCGCAACGAGCTTACGTAAGCTACTTTGTTGCCATGAACTCGGAGTCACCCTTGACTGAAATCACTTTATTTTTCTCGTCGGATTTTTCTGTTTTTTTTTTTTTTTTCCATTCTCTTTTGGTCATTCAATGTCGTGAGGATATTATCGATTACTCGCTAAATTACTTGACCGTACTCCATCACGGACAAGAAAAATAAATAAATAGATAAACAAATGCAAAATTAAATGATAAATGTGGAAGAATAAATTCATAGATAATAGAGATGTATTGTATTTCATCTTAATAAATATTCCTCGTCTACTTTTCTTCCAATATATTTGAATGTATTCATAACTTTTCGTACATATAATTTATAAATGCAACTTCATATACCACGAATTTTATACAGATATATGAACATCAGACGGTTGTACTGCGGTTCAATAACACTGTTGGGTTGAGGAAGTT
Organism: Galerucella tenella; assembly: GCA_910591685.1. Classification (NCBI taxonomy): domain Eukaryota; kingdom Metazoa; phylum Arthropoda; class Insecta; order Coleoptera; family Chrysomelidae; genus Galerucella; species Galerucella tenella. The sequence continues at coordinate 47,522 of CAJUYH010003497.1, read as the reverse complement.
CCATATTAGGTTTGAGATATGTATAAGCCTCAACGAAGATAGCCCAAAGATTCAAGACCACGACCGTTATGCCGATAACGCAAAACCCACATGTGGATGTGTCGGTATGTATATACACGTGTATACGTGTTTGTTCAATCGGCCTTCTTCATCCGATGCCTTCAAAGTTCATATATATGTACCATATATATGTGCATACATACACATACATATATATATATATATATATATATATATGTGTAATCTATTTCATCTCTATCATGGATTATGTGGGATTTACTCATGTATGCCATGTTAGACCTAAATTCCTCAACGTGGCTTCCTGAATATCCTTGCATTCAAATGAAACACCACACATTTACGTAAATAAAATTTCACCAGACATAAAAAAATTTTTATATGCAGTAGAAAAATTTAATTGAAAAATTAAATTTTTATTTTTCACATTGTTTATATAGTATTTTCATATAGTAGTAATAAAAAGAATATATATATACGTAAAATCACATCATCGACTGGGGAGTGTGTCAGCATGTTCAGTAACAATAATATTTTTTCATCAAATGACAGAGCACGCGCGGGTACTAACAAAATCCCGAACTTTTGTACAGAGCTAAATTATTGCCTCCCATTTCGTTCCCTGGTGTTTTTATAGTTCATGTCATGAAAATCAGTACAGAAATACTGTATATATATATATAAACGTAGGTATAGTGAGTTCATGTACCCTTTAGTTACCACCAAAGGAATTGGTTAAATGAAATTCGAAATAACCTCACTGACTATATATCAAGCTATATATATAGCACCGATATCGAGTTCGAGGAACAAGAGGCGAAAATGAAAGGGAGAAGGAAAGGAGATGGTGAAGTGGGGGGAAATGAAAACGAGAGAGGGAGAGAAAAAAATATGTAACATCCTCATCATCCTGCATTGCGCTACATCCAGTTCTGTTCTGCATTGCCAGGGAATGAAAATCCCAATCAATCAGAGATGTGAGTGCTTCATTGCTTGGGTTCTCTCAACATACTATACATATATATGTATATATATGTACAATAATAATATAAAGTGAATATCAGACGTCACAGCAAGATGTGGAACACTGAAAGGCGTCATTGAAACATTGCAACATCGATGTTTCAATATATTGATGATGGACATGTCTATATCACGTCAGTCTGTCAAGCGAAATTTTTTGCGAAATGAATTGAATAATATGTGTGTGTTGACGTTTAGTAATTAGACACTTTTCCGTGACTTTCACTTTAACTTTGATATTTTATTCAAATAAATATATTATTACTGTTGTATTTTTTCTTAATTCAAGGAGATTCTGAAGTTTTTCATTGTTACTGCGAATATATTTTACATGTGTACCGATATGTATTTCCCAATAGTACTTAACAAGCTGTATCGACGACGATACGTTTCCGGATTAGAAACTTCTCGGTCTTCGAAGCCGGATGTCACCAGAGAGTAATTCAGCTCGTGCATATCTGCCATGCTTCCGGATTTTCCCCATTCCACACTTATACATACTTGTATGTGTATATATATATATATATATATATATCGCAGTGGCTGCGTCTCTCATTTGCTCTCACGCTCTGTCTCCTCCACTCTTTTTCTCTTTCTCTTTTCGTCGACTCAACACGGAAATCAATAGTTGCAATTGCACTCGTATATTACGGCGACGGCGACACATACACGTTCGATATTGAATACGAAAAATTCATCGTCAATTTATTTTTCATCACTTCAATCAACCAATTTCATATGGTATGAAGGGGAAAATTATTTATTATTTTTTCTTTATTTTTTTTAATGAAATTGTATTATATAAACACCAATGAAAATAATTATTACAAGTGACATTGCAGAGAGTGGTGAAGGGTAAAAAGCGATTGCGTGAACTTTGTGACATGTCGAAAGGGTGTTGATGTGTGAAGCTGCTAGTGACACACACGTACTCTATTAAAAAATATATATATATATATAAATATATAGTGATTGTTGAGGCCATCTCACAGTTCGTATTTGTACGTACGTGCTCTATGGCCTTTTAATTTATTAGGATTTAAAGTATCCACACTAACATGTCGTCGTGAGATCGAAGATAAAATCACCGAGAAGGTATGTGGTCATTGGTGTGGCAAACATCTGTAGAGTACCTCGATAATGGAAGTAGTTACAGTTACGCCAACGACTTCCATTACGACTTGTATTAGAGCTATCTCGTGTTTTTCCTTTTTTATATTTTATTTTTTATTCCTCAAAACATATTATATATATATATATATCTTTGCGATGTTATTGAGTTTGTGCATTGTCGTAGAACTTTTTAAAAGTAATTTTATCATTATTTCATATTATTATTGAAAAATGTGAATTTTATTTGTAATTAATTTAATCGTTTCATTTATAAAGTGTGTTGGCATGTGATGATAAAGTAGTGGCGCAAGAATTAATGTAAAACGACTTTTGAATATTCAACGTCACGTTTCTGGATTTAAAATAGTAAAATACGTTGTATGACATTGAAGAACACATCAAAAATTTCCATTTATATGTATATATATAATTTTTTTTTTATATCCGTACGCTTGATGTCATCTTTTTCAACACCTCCATCTGGATCCCCATCTATCCTTTTTTATCTCTCGCTACAGATAACAGCCCGCGGTTCCTGCTGTCTATACGCAGCATATCAACATCTTCATCAGTGCCAACGCTCATCTATTATTTCGCATTAATATTATATCCCTTCCAATCAAATATATCAACAGCTGTAGTGTTCATGTGAGAATAAAATAAAAATTATTGCATGTCTAAAATGAAGAATAAAAAAAAAAATTCATAAGACTCTTGATAAAAATACTCTTGTAAAATTCTCTAACAATCGCGAGTGTCTTGAATCCATCGTATAGTTTATATAACTGGTTCAATATCGTTAAAGTCACGAGTACTTGATCGTTGTCAAGTTAAAAGGTTTTTTTTCCTTTATCGTCGTGGTAACCCTCAAGGAGTTTATATAAACGTATATATATATATATATTTATCTGTATATATTCAAAAGGATGAATTCTTGTGCGGATTGCTGGAAAATAGTAATAATAATAATAATATTAATAATAATGAAATAAAAATGAAAAAGTACGAGTACTTGGAGAGAAAGAAGATACGTCAGAACATGAAGTTGCGAAATGAGCAAATAAATTTCTATAATGAAGATGAGTAACTGAAGAATACCCTCAGCCTATCCACCCCTGCGAAATAGATGCGGCGAAATAAAAAAAAATACAAAAACCATGGGATAGGAAGATTGAGATTTTCTTTTCTTTCTCGTAAGACCAGTTCGGAAGAATATGGAATGGTAAAAAAAGAAAAAAAAAATCGTCAGTCAAATGAGTGTAGGGATAAATGAAGATTGTATGAGGGAACACTGAAGATCGTGCGGACGTGCGGCAATGCTGAATGAAAGGAGGGAAAATAAAAAAAAAACCGATGTGACAGCTCAAATGAAATGAAGTGAAGACTGTGTTTAAGTGCGATGTGAATCAATAGCGTCAGACTACCCTGGATGACCCCAAGGCTAAATGTAGGTCGAGCCTATATCTATATAGCTATATAAATATATTTTGTCACTTTGTCTGTTTCTTTTATATCCAATACAATCTTCTTCATCGCCATGTCATCAAGAACATTATTAAATTGCATTTTTTATTTGACTTACAATGGAATTATTAATGTACTATACATCCAGACACATCAAACTCTTAATAATATTTAATTATTTGTACATTAATATTTTAGATTGTCTGTATACTTTTAAAATAGCAACAGTACGGTATAGAGTTCGCTGTTAATTGACTCTTCATCAAGTGCTACTGTTCAAACGAGTAGTGAGAGTGAAGAAAACACAAAACTTTTCGCTACCAACTATCAACCTATATAACCTTCTTATCTCATTTTCTTGTGGCTTTTTTCACCTTTTAACAATTTCAAGTGCCATATATATTCACTCGGTTCTTTCATCGTACCTTTTTCTGTCATGTCACGTTACACTTCTTCTTCTACTTGTTTTTCACTTCCGTTCACCCTCCGTTTTAATTTATTCCAAAAGTTCCCCGACGCCAAATCAAGTAAATAACAACCGTATTTTCTTTTTAAGACCATCATCCCCCTCATCAAGATGTTGTGGAGGGCTACGATGGTGGTAAAATGGCGAAGGCATCGAGTGAAAAAAAAAAGAGAGGGGTAAGTTGAGATAAATATAACCAAGAGTTGTCCCACCCTCTTTCAAGCAATTTAATGTCGTCGGATGTTAATTGTGGAATACCGTGAGCTAATTGAAAGTCGTAATTCACCCCGACCGATTAAGAGTCCAATTTAAATGTCTAGTGAATGTTGTTGGGAAAATGTTGAGGAAAAAATGTCCAACACTTGACACCACCAAATTAATAACATTCAAAGAATAAATTTTTGTTTATTATATTTACTTATTTATTTTTTTCTTTTTCGTATTTTTCGTCAAAATGTGCTAATTGTTTCATCAACTGTTGAGTGTAAATTATTATACACAACTGCTGTGAGTTGATACTGCAGTTGTTAAATTAATAATACAATGGGACCATTCGTTTCAGTGATTATCAGGCAGTGCCAACGTGGCAAGAATAATATATCTATACATACAAATACACAAGTGTATATTAAACTCAACGAATCGCAAAATCTAATTGGCACAAGCTTTGAGTAAAATTAGCAGTTAACAAATTAAAACTAGTCATGGTACCGTAAAAGCAGGGTCGATTACATCTGTTTTTCTATATACTATTACCATATATATATATATATATTGCACTTTGCTCCATATTGTGAAATGAAAGCGAAAAAATAAGAGAGGAAAAAGGGCAAATGCAATAATTGCGATAACAATTGATAAACTAAATTGACCTATCGAATATTCCTGCTTGACTATAAACTCCAAAATAATTGATAATTCGCTTCCCAATTTTGCCTTCACTCTCTTCATCTCCTTCCATCATTTCATTCATTATAATTAAATCATTTAAATACATAATAATAAATTTAATGATACATAATAATTTGGTACTCTTACATAGTGCTTTTACTATCAATTTACATCTATTTATTTCATTAATATACACCACTAACTAAAATAATGAAATAGAGCATGACCCGCAGTTTCAATTATTTCCTGATCGTTGCGTATCTATTTTGAAATGTACATGAAGATATATATGTGTGTGTATATGTTCATCCAATCAATACTGAATATTACTCGGATGCTATTACACATCATTGGTCGTAATAAATGAAATGGTTTCACACATGAGAAATGTAGTGTGGACATTTTACAAATACTCTTCTAGTAATATTTTCGAATGCAATCAAATATCAAAAATTGTCAATTAAATTTTGATGAAGACTATTGATGTAAATGTCCCTCCTATTCAGTTATAAATGATGCAGTTATACTGGCTATATTGGTGATGTTAGTTAATTGGAACTATCTGTAATGCTTTGGACAGTCGTGTTTGGATACTGCCAACAAGCTTCAGAACCAAGTCATCCTTGCAAGACGGACATCAAATAGTCAGTAATCCTGATTAAAGGGCAAGAGTGAGACAGAGGGAGAGAGAGAGAGAGAGAGAAGCGCCGATTAAATTGATTGATGGATTTATTGATGTGTTTATTTGTGACTAGGAGAAAATGTCTGTGAGGAAATTAGTGGAAACTATAGAATATACTTAATGGGTATGAGTATAGTATGTCATAATGCTATAATCATTGAATTAATAATCAACATTTTCGAGCAAATGTATTTTAAATTTCTCCACGAAACATAAATTATTATTTAGCCACCGAGAATTATGCAATATTATACATAAGCATGATTCAATACTATGAATTTCATGTCGTGAAAAAATGTTAAATTGCGATTAAAAAATTTACTTAAATTTTTTTTTAATGTTCACACTAGACGAAGAAATCATGCTGATAAACTTTTTCTCCATCAGTTATAATTCACGAGATATTGACAACTGAAGTTGCAAGGTGGTGGCAATACGGATGAATGTGTTTATTATAATCTTGCACGACAATGATTTTTATAGCATCATAGTATGGAATTTCAGCTTAAAACTTCGAAATTCTAACCTAGAAGCAGACATATATGAATGGTAGATGTATTTAGCAACGCAAGTGGTTGCGAAAATTATTCTACCACTTTGAGGTTACATTCAGCCGCTAATGTGAATACGCAGTTCTAAGCCGCATTAAGCATACACTTGGAAAAACAGATGTATATACACAATTTATCCAGCCCATGCACACGAAAACTTTCACATCGTTATTTTCACTAATCATTGCGAACTAATCATCACGCGCTATGATGACATATATTTGCGTATCCATTTCGTCACTCAATAGGAATACAGATATTCCTTTTTATCCTCCAAATAATAAATTCATTCAGCAATATTCTCACAAAAAAAAAAAAAACATCAGCACGAAACTTTATTGAAATGAATTTCATATAGGTAATCCATATCGCAAACGATAATTTATTTAATAAACAATATTTACACATGATAAATGCTATAACTAAAATGTTATATATCCTGACATACATGATTAATCATCCCGTTGGGAGTGAGTCTGTACACACTAAAAATTAACAATAATCTGTATTATTTTTTTATTACCATGAATAATGTAAAACACATAACAGAAACTAATGGGAAGAAAGAAAAAAAACAAAATTCCAGGTACACATAGCGATAATAAAAATTTATACTAATAATTCCATATCAAGGTTATCCTTCCTGCATGAAATCATAATTGTAATGACTTCCTTCATCATGACTAGGTGTCTCCGAATGATGATTTTGAACTTGACCTTGAGCATGAGCACTGTAAGTGGCGCCAGAATGATCATTCTTTCCTGCGCGATGTACCACAGCATGAAAGCCACTTTTGTCGGCTTTGTATGTGACAACTCTTACACTGCCACCTGGTTCGCTCACCGTATACTCACCTGTCACACCTTCACCTATATAATTCTAGTGTCAATAACTATAATTCATTCAAGTTTACTACCACGCTAACTAATATCAAATAATTAAAAGTGAAATAGTACAGACTAAAATAGCAAAAAGAAAAAAAAATTAAATAAGGAGTATTTAGAAACAATAATGAATCGACAGCAGCGGACAGTTTTTATAGCTTTCACTCACCGTCCCGAGATTCTTTTTGTCCGTGAAAGTCACCAGTATGATGATCCTCGACGCCATAGGAAAATTCATACTTGGGATGTGCGACATAGTCAAGTGTATAGCCAAGTGTTTTATGCTCGTCATGATCGTGATCTTCATGATGACCAATAAGGTGATTGTGCTCGGTATGGTGTGCCATAACGTAGGGCACTTTCACTTCAAATTCAGGCCCCTCAACCGGCCCATGAAAGTGCATATATGAACTTGCTACTGATACATGGTGATGATGATCATCATCATCATCATCATTTCCATAATGTGAATGATGATCGGCGATGTCTGGTAGGGAGATAGCAGCTGTCCACGTGGTGTGCACAAGAGTGAACACGAACACGAAGATGCACATTAGCATTAACTGAAATAAACGTCACGCTTTTGTAATTCACATATGCAATGTTTTGAAATTTTTTAATTGATCATGATGATAATGAATTAATTGAATTAAATTTAATTTCATTATTATTATTAGATTTCATTAATTATATTATTAAATGAAGTTTTGTACAGTCAGTGCAATAAAGACAAAGTTAAATACGTAAACATTTGTGACGTTCAATCATAATTGATTACGTCTATAGTGATTTATTACTAAGAACTGATGCGATTATATTTTTAATTCAATTTTAATGAAACTCATATGTTAAAGCGTTTAATGAAAAAAAATTGTCCTTTAATTATATAGGAGCATTTGCTATTTTTATTTTGAGCTTGATATGGCTTAAAGACGTGAGTTATGCCTGTGAATTATTTTATTTTACACATTAATCGCTGTATATTCGAACTCTCATTCTAAACCAAACACAACGCGCAGTTATATTAATTTATTCATTTAATTGATTGAATAAATTTTTTTTTGTATTCTTGAATTTTTATGTCACTACCTTGAGAGTCATCTTGTGATGTTACAGTATTATTACTACGTTGAAGTGAGAACTGATACTTTCCAAAGTGCTTCTAGGCATTTATATACCATCGAGTGGACTGCCACACTTGATACGCGTACATATATATATATATAGATATATATATTTATATATATATATATATACAGGTGCATCGGAGAATCTGCTCATTGGATATAATTTTCCACGACTCTTTTACACATGTGCAAAGTGGAAAGGGAAAATTGGTGCTTTCTTACTTCAGACCACATATTCTTTACATTTTACTCACAATATCTTTTTTAATCTTCATCTTTATTCACTATAAAAATTACTCTGACAGTACATCTGATATTTGTCAATTTTCCACGATAAAATTCATACATGTTCATAATTGAAAGTGTTGATTGAAATCTTAAAAATTTCATTTTTGCCTGCAGTTCTTTACGGAACATTTCGATTATAATGAAATATTATTTCATCCATTTATATTCTCTCTTTATATATCTGAAGCTACAACAAACATAACAAAAATGACATCGCATGAAAGATTAAAATATCATAGTATATAAAAATCAAAGAATGGACGAATTGTGTTCCATTTTCGTCCTGATATTATAAGCTTTATGGCCATGCATCGGTGGCAGTTTCACTGGCAGCTATCCTACATGTTGATGTCTCGCTATATATATATATATATATATATACAAGGAAGTGAACAAAAAAATAAAAATAAAAAAGCGAAAACATGGCGACGTCGAGGCGTTGAAAGTACGAGAAAAATGTTGACTCTTTCGTTGGGCGTGAGATAGCTAAGCTTGCGATGTATAAGCTTCAACGTCATAAAATGCCGCGCAAGAACGATCCAAAAAGGTAGAATAGGGACGAAGAGGAGAAAGGAATGAGCTAGTTGATGACTTGCTTCGTGCACCAGTGAATAGTAGAGCGTACCATACATAAATAGCGGGAGGAAGGGGGCAAGTGTGAAAGGGAGAACGAGAGAGTAACGGAGAGAGAGAGACAGAGAGAGAGCACTCACTGTCAACGAGATGAAACTGTTTCGCTTCGCTTGTTGTGTCGGGATATATATACTGTTTGTTGAATGTTTCACAATATCTTGTCGTACTTAAATTGACTGGAATGGTCAGCATCCATTAAATGATATTGTATAATTGCATACGCATTCAATTAATATCACTTGCACGCCATGGTAATTATTTAACAATTATTGGTGCGACTCACCACTGATTGTCATTCATATTTATGGCATAATAAAACATAATGAAATGAACACGTTGTTCATAACTTTTGTTAAGAAAGTCACGTATGCTTTACTTTCACGCGAGGACGAGACACACGGAAGTGCGTTTGTAACCACACTATCACAATTTGCATTTTTTTTTCTCTTCCTTCTTCGTTTTTATAATATTTCTTAGCGATTAATGCAATTGAATATATATATATATGTATATATCGAGACACTAGTGCTTGACGTAATGTAAAGTTGAATAAATATATAATGAATAAAACTGGAGCTAAAAATGTCGAGGGAATTTTAATGGCAATGCGGAAACTTTTTTTTTTATTCATGATGCATTGTAAACAAAAATTATTGGGCATTTTTTTTATTTCATTTTATTTTATTTATTTTTTTTTTGGTTTTCCTTTCGTACTGCAAGTTATATATTTTCTCAGAACACATTGTGAATTATTTATATATTATTCTTCACAGGATAAACCATTTTTATATTCTTCAATATTTTATTCAATGTATACTCTGGAAACACCCACTATTCAACGTTCATGTAGGTATGTACTACATTTATATATATACCTACACACTTTTATATACGTCCAAATACATTAGGATAAACCGCTGATTTTTTTTCCCTTCCATTTCAACATTAATTCACGCAAATCTGCATACAAAATTTTTCGAAATTAATTCCATCGAGTGTAATAATATTATTGGACGAAATATTATATATTATGAAAGTGAATTGGAAATGTTTTAAACAAGTAGCACATGTTATAGCTATAATAAATTTAATAATGAATTTTAAAACAACAAAACAAGTTTGCATGTTGGGATTATGCGAAATATTGGATTTGTAAATTTATTCACATCGATGTATTTATTATGTATACCGACAATTTTATTTATAAATACTGGGAAAGTATTATGTTAATATTGTAAATTTCTGATGGTATAAGGTGCACACAATGCTTTTCCAATTTCATGTCAAACATCTGTATATTTAATATATATACATATATACATATATATATATATATAATACGTAATGTTACTTTTACTCAATTTTTTTTTTTTACCACTAGACAATATTGACACACACGCATAAAATAATTTTTTCTTCTTTAAAATACCGCCATAGATAGCAGAGGTAGGAAAGCGCATCGTAAAAACATTTACATTTTTATTGTCAAGTGGAGTAAATCAATTTAGTAGACAGTTTCAAGAAAATATATAACATGTAACGACGACGCTTTTACCACGTAAATATATATACATGTGATAGGAAAAAAAAAAAAAATAATACTCTCTGAGATGCGTATATAATTTCTAGTTGGTCGCAAAGTGTTGAGTCATCGTGAGTATACAAGTATATAAATATATATATATATATATGACGTTAACTCAATATTCATTTTTTTTTCTACTCACGTCAGCGAATCACAGGTGAATTCGTGTGGAAAAAATAAAAACGGAAATGCTTTATTGCCTTCCGTGAATTAATTTATTCACGTATTATTTATTTATATGTATCTATATATGTAATTTTATTTCTTTTCTACCCTACTAAATTTATTTTTCATCACTTGAATGCACCAACGCGCCCGAATAAATTGTTGATCCAATGGCGTCAATTAAAATTCTCCAGGAAAAAGAAAATAAAATTATATATATGTATATATACATGCATATGTTTATGTAAATATTTTGCTAAGATGAAAATTTACAATAGTGTCATTATGTACGACATAAACTCCATAAAGTTGTCGCTGTGAGAATGCATTAGTATGGAGAATTGTCGCATGTGAATGTATACGGTAAGTGGGCGTTGCTGACGGAAATATACTCGATGTGCACTCGACGCCGTGCTGGATAATCACCGAGAATTTTAATTGTACTCGGGAGGTAAGAACAAATTATTTTATTATTGTTTTCCCTCTAATTTTTTTTTTACTCACCATTTCTTCTATTCATCACGTTTCATTGTTGACTTTTAATTGCCAAATCGTCAATAATTAAACAACAGCTGCTTGAAAAAATAAAATACAACAATTTAAATATATATATAAATAAAGATATTCAGAATTCGAATAAAATTCATGTGTTCTTTCGAGCAAGATAACGTCATGTTTCATTACTAATTGAGCGTAGCAATAAAATAAGGGCACTTGGGGAAAAAAAAATACGCCCACAAAAACACACACACACAGACACACACGCAGTTTAATATGTAGGTACATAGATGTCTAGATGAGTGGACAGACAGAATAAATCCACGCAGTGACCCTAAACATGCCGGAAGGACACATCAATCGATCTTTCACGCCGTCGTTTAATTACCCACCCTCTGGCTATAAATACACCTATATATATTACACATAAACATATATAACGTCTATCAAGTTGGAAAAGACCGTAGGGTGGAAATAAAATAATGGCGCTTAAAAATTTATGTTGTAAAATAAAATTCCCTATATGTATAGGTATATATATATGGATTTGTGTGTGTTTGTGCGTCGGTGTATACATACCTAGTGGTTGTATATATCATATCGTACTGCATGTTACAGTAAACTAAAGTTCAAGATCCCCGTTACTCACTTGCACTTGACACGCTCATCAAGCCATGACACTTTCACTATATATTCACTGCACACACAGGCAATATAATGTGCGGTAGTGAGTGAATGCTGGACGCAAGTGCAATCAAACGACCTGTTGATTATTGAATACAATAGTACTTTCTATAATTTATTATACAATATTTATTTATAATCTATAGAAATGTGTTAATATGAGAAGTTGAATTAAAACAAAATAAATAGGTATTAAATTAAAAATTTAAATACTGGTTGGTGATTACTGGGGGGGCAAAAAAACTAATAATAAATATGAGAGGTTTGCAGTGGAAGAGACCTCTTGTGTCGTTTCCTTGACAGATTTGTAAAATATTTATAAACCATTAATATTGTTGGCCGGAAATTAATATTCAACATCAGCGAAATTATTATCGACTCCATGGCAATATCCGGATTATTATTAATAATCTGCGTATGTTGAAAACATAAATTAAATCCCATGGAGAAATAAATGAAAGGAGAGAATGAGATTAAAACGGAAGGGGGGAGGGAGGTTGTCAATTAAAATAAAAAGGTGAAATAATAAGCGCAGGTAATAATTAATGACATTATTAATGAATGTAAAATATATATTTCGTTTGCTTGTGATATTTTTTGAGATTTCGTTTTTCTTTCACTAATGAATTTTATTCCAATTAATGTAACTCTCTTGATGCATAAGTGGTGATCCTCTCTATTCATTAATATATATCCCTTGTCCAATATTTCTTTTGTTCAATGGAGTTAAAATGGCGACTGACTTTGACTGGGTAATTTAATATCATTTTTTTATTTTTTTTATTTTTATTTTTTATTTTCTATTTCATTTAATACAACTGACCCGGAAAAATTGACATGTGCATTATTATATATTCTTTGGCTATGTATCGATCTTGAGTACAACAATGCAGTAGCGGTACATCTTTTTTCCTCCATGAAAAGGAGGAAAATGAAAGGAAGCTCCAAGACCTATCGAGGCAGCCTCTACATTCGCTTACTCTTATAGCTCTCGTCTTCTATTTTCTTTCTTCCTTTATTTACTCAACCTTTTTATTTTCCTTCGTTCATTCTTCGTCAACATCAATTTCTCTACGCGTGCAATAGATGCAAGATAAAAGCAGTAATACGCCTCTCTCGCTCTCGTTTCATCTCAGTTATCGTGTCACTTTGTATCGTTACAAAAAGAATAGAGACTTCCGTGTAATTTTCTATTGCTACTGTAGATAAGTGTTGACAAATAAAAGTTGACAAATTGGACAATTATAATATCACCGCAGTTGAAATATTAATTATGAATAGCAATGAGAATATTATGAATAATTTTAACAATGAAAAACGCAATAGTAAAAATAAAATAGTCTAAAATTTCCGCATTATATAAAATGTTTATTTCATAATTGAAATTAATAAATTTTTCCATCTATCTATCTATATATATATATATATATATATAAAATAGTAAAAGAAAACAATAACTGTTTTACTGAGTGAAGAAATACAATTTATTAGCAGCATTGACGTAAAAAGAAAAATAAAAAAACAGTCACAATATAACACACGAAAGAAGGACGAATACTCGTTGACGTCGTATAGGATCACCAACGATTAATAACGATTCGTATCAACGAACGACGGTTGGCGCATGAGGCCAGTATAGTAGTTGCGCAATATATAGTGATTTATTAACTATGCCCGTGTCCGCCGTAGGTACCTCCGGAGTGGTCATTTCCGCCGGAATTGTGTACCAAGGCATGGAAACCACCGTGATGGTCAGCATGATACTTGACTGTTCTGACATTACCACCGGGCTCGTGAATCGTATACTCACCAGCGACGTCCTTGCCTGCAATAAATAATTAATTGTCAACAGAAAAAACAAAAAACTAAAAAATTTCATCAATCCAATCGAATGATTAAAAAATGAAATGTAGAAGAATAGCTATTTTATTCTATTTTTTTTATTGCAATTAATATTGATGTATTGGTTCAATTATTTACCGTCACGATGCTCCTTTTGACCGTGAAAATCTTTTGTGTGATGATCTTCAACGCCATATGAATATTTATATTTGGGATGGGCTTTGTAATCCACATGCTCGTGTCCATGTTTATCTTTCCATGTCACTTCAGCCCCATCGCCTTCAACAGGACCGTGAAAATGCTGAAACGAATGTGCTTTATGTGGGGCCGCTATTGAACATTTCATTGCCAACACTGATAATAGCATAAATGCCACTGTTAACTGCATAAAATAACAGATATCATTATTTATTCCAAAAATCAAAATTGTAATCAATCAAATAATATTAACACAATTGACAAATGGGAAAAAAATCAAATTTTGTATTCCACCTTTGATATCATTTTAAGAGTATTGTATTCTCCAACCGATTTACTGTTACTGTCGTCCCATCGATCAAATCACCATCTAAATACTTATATATACAGTGAAATTGTCTCGCTACCAACAACTATTACATAATCATTTTTTTTTTATTTGGTCGATTAGTTGATCTCTCGTTCATATATATATATAGTTTTTTTTCTCGCAATGAACAAACATTTTTGACGTTCCAGTTGTCGATCAATCGATTGTCCAATGTACTATCTAAAACAGCCACTCAGTTTTTCTTCCATCTCTTTTTTTTTTCCTTCATCTTTTGTCACGTTTTTTTTCTCTTTATTCAAAACCTCAAGTGAGAACAATATGAAATGAAAATAACTGTGTAATTTCTACTAGTAACTATAGATGTACCCATCGAAGGAGACTGGACACGAGCTATCTTGGACATGTTTCCCAATATACATTCCTCCAACCCAACTAATCCCATATAAAAATTTATCAACTATTGCAAATAACTCCACATCGCAAAAATACTTTCATATTTTTGCCATTACACGTGCGCCACGGAATATTTATTCACGTTCAAAGGATTCCTCACTGTATTTTCGATTTACATTCCCATCAATTCATGTTTCCATCGATCTATTTCAGTTTCGCCAATAGATTCCCATAGAGTATATACCATGTAAAAAGTCCTTTCCCACCAAAATATTTATTTATATAAACATAAAACCCTTTTACAATAGTACAAGTTAGATTTATTCAATGCGATGAGTTCCTGATGCAATATTGTACGTATAGGAACATACCAAACTCCATTGTCAGGTCTGTATTTCAATGACACAATTGAAACATTCATTTACCAACTGTCTTTCATCGATTCTCATGGAACCAAACCATTGGATTCATCGAGATATACTAGACTGAACGTTACATATATTAAACGAAAACGAATATACAATATACGGAAATATAGTGCTGCGGTAATTCGATAGGTTAGACGCGAACGAAGCACACTTGAACGTGCCAATCGACATCTCTTCAATCTCGCTTACTTGATATGCGGGAAACGTAACCGAATCATTCTGATTCGTCAGATTACACACTGAATATCTATACACAAGAATATACTACATAAATATATATGTACATATACATGTGTGTACCTATGTATACACATTCACGATAAGAACAAACTTCACTGCACCACTGTCTATAACTGACTCTATTTTATCTACATATATATGTATTATCGAGAATAAATTCGGGATTTCTATGAGACATTTCAAAAATGATTGTTTAAATAAAAATGTGAGTGGCATTGAGAGGATAAAGCGAAACGTCATGAATCAATATATTTATTCAAGATTGAAATGAAGAGAAAAAATGTGGCATTTATTTTAAGTGAGTACCTTCCGCGATTATACAAACCGAAAATTCATATGTAGACACAGCTTTACGCTTATACAAAAGCTATATACATGATGTGTGCAATTATATATTTGTATAATAGGATTATTTTATTTCAATTCTAACGTTTAATAATATTGTGACTCGAAAATAGTTACTTTTGATAAAACTACGTTTTACCGCCATCTTCTTTATCCTTGGTGTATCTTTATCTTCATATTTTCCTCTATTTCTTTGCTACTATATTTCTCTGTTCATGGACTCGAGAATTTTTCTTGGAGCCACGGCCAAAAATCTTGACAGTGCCGTTATTCAACTCTGGCTTATTGGTCCGACTTTCGCTTGTGAATCCACCTCACTCTCTTCCACTTCCTTTTCCTCTCACCATCTTCCACTTCTTTTCTCTTTCTTTCGTTCAAGTAAAACCTCTCGACGAACTTGTCGAGTATTTCTTTTTTCTCTTCCTATTTCGCTTTCTTCTCTTTCTTCCTTCTTTACTCTCTTTCCTTCTCACTCTCTCGCCCTCTACTCTATATCTATTTCGTGTCCTTTCTATCTTTTTCTTGACCTATCCAGTATAGAGAACGTGTAATGCTGGCGTCTTCTTTGCACGAAAATTCACGAGGCGTGCTTCGTCAACCGTGGGTCGACTCTTCAGCCTCGAAAACGTCTTTTGGTGTCTTGGTCTATTGCCTGAACTTCATTCTCTTTTTATTCGTTCACTTTTATCTCCTTTCATTCACTCTCATCTTCGTTCTTGCGCGAAAAGCTATTTAACGAGAATGATGATGAAAAAAAAATTGGGGTTTTATTGCGAGTGTTCGGTAATTTGTGTTGTCAACAATGTACATTGCTCTATGAAATATATATATATTTTTGTCGTTATATAATATTATTATAAATAATTTTAATCAAATACAGATTGATGTGATCAATCCTCCACTTTCTCTCACAATATTATGCAAAGACATTCACTTTGTAAAATAATAAATAATTAATATTACAAGATTTTTATGTTTGTCTTGTGGCATAATTGGACATGAATAAAAAGTGAAATAGATATTTGGAAAATTGGGAAATAAAAAAATAAAAGATATATAGCGAATAAATAAAAGAATGAGAGTGACAGTGCGCATGTTCTTTAATAGAGAATAGGAAAGAGAATGTGACGTGGGGTACAGTAGGCGTGAGGGTCTTCACGTATGAATTGAGTTATCTATAGTTGATGGGCAATCGGCTCGACTGAAGCTATACTCGGGAAGTTGGTAAGTGCTCTATCTTTTACTCTATCCAGTCACTCTACTATCTAGTCATTTCAATTCGGTGGCTTGTAAGTTTTCACACTTGCATACCTATCCATTGAGAAAATTCAATAATACATTTACTCGAAGTATATTATTAAATATATATATTCGTAAAAGTGTTTGATAAACATTTTCGATATTTTATTGTCGACAATTAACAAGTTAATAAAACGTATATTTATTAATTTGTATTTATTTTACAGTGACCGTATTATTAGTTAACGTGTTGAATAAATTACAACATTAAATTTCAGATTTTTCATTTTCAAAATGAAATTGGATGGGATAAAGTTGACCGGCTTTAATTCTATAAATTTTTCCGTTCGAATAAATGGTGAACGAAGGACTCGCGAAAACTTTTTCCAAATGCGCCAAAACTTGGAAGAAGACATCAATGTACATATATATATATATACATATATACAACATAAATGTAAAAGTGGATGTGATAGTATGGCTTCTAATAAAATTTTAGATTAACATTTACTTTTTTTTTTCTTTCTTATGATGACAGGATTTTTTTTCCTCTCTATTTTTTTGTCGAAAACTTATTTCAATATTTTCATTTATAATATATCTATAACATAATGAAATCTTCACCCCTTTCATTTCCATTTGCTTGATACACATACTAAGTATAATACGAAGACAGGTATTAATGCGCAATATTTCGTTGCTATATTGTTATAGCCACTATTCAAATATATATTTCACAATATATGTGGATGAAGTTGAGTTAGAATGAGACACCCTAGGGAGCTCTTGTCGCAAGTGACGACGGTCGAGCATCTATTCTGTTTGGCCGTCGGGCATTTGCCGCCTGCTGCTATTACTACTGTAGATTCTACTGAGAGTATTTTATATAAATATATATACATATATATATATATATATATATTTAGTAGCGTTTACTCATATGTATATAGACGATAGGAGATATGCTAAATGCGCCTGGAGGCTTTTGTCGGTGATTGTATATAATATCTACATAGTACAACTTCTACTTAGCATATTTCGTGAGAGATATACCGAGGAGGATCGTCTCTGTACGGTCCACCACCGTCGTCATGTTACCGTAAATTTTCGCATAGCCATGTTAGCGAAACTCTCCCTCTTTCGCAAACTTTGGCAACGCGTTGCAATATGTATATATATATATACGTATAATCCATCAGATTTGCGTTAACTGGAGCGAACAACAAAGTTAGATAGATTGAAATGTATTCAAGAATGTTACCGCTGATCCAGTGGTAAATATACTGATATCCGGAATCTTCATTCAATGGATAGACATTCATCAATTATTCATCAACAGTAATATTTTCTTTTTTTTTTTTTTTGTTTCATTGTGGTTTCATTCTTTCGCGGATGAATCTGCTCCGTGAATCTATTCCGGTGGTAAACAATGAACACAATAGCTGCCTTCCATTCAATTATGTGACTGTCTTTTGGCTGAGCCCATACGCACGTCATTTACTGATTAGTATTTAGAAAGTTTGTGCAAACAGGGGAAAGTGGATTCACTTCTCTCTACCTGACATGACTTTAATTCACATTTTTCCAACATCCATTGGCTTCTTACGTTAATATATATATATATATATATATATTTTTTTTTTTCGATACAATACAATGTAGTATACAATCATGCATCATCAATATTACACATATTTCTTATGATTTATATACCATAGTTTATATTTATTACGTTGAATAAATATTACATATTTTTGTTAAAAATAAATATGAATATTGTTTGTAGTTTTTAATAATAATTTTTTATTAAATGGCAAATGTCAAGCGTGCGTGTGTATGTATACTATACACATTATCCCGTCATATACAAGATATACAACCAGTGGATTAAGCTATCATCGATTTTCAAAGTTGCGAGTCGCTTTCGAGATTGCCGAGACTCCGAAACGAAGCGATATTGCATCGCCACTAGATTTGAAATATTCATGAGGATGCATTTCGGCTCGCACCCCAACCACCAATAAATCGGCATTGGGTGTTATATATGGTTGTGTAGTAGATATAGCATCCGATGAGGTATGTATTGCGTATATAGTAGTGAACTTAGGTATAGCATGCGGTGGCTTTGAATTTCACTGCTCCATCTATTATCAAACTTCTATATATGAATATAACGCACCAGTTTGCAGTTCGATACTCACGATACATTAAGATCAAACCATAACTACAATTGTTACATACATGGTGTACATGTTAGTATGTAAACATTCAGAGAAACTTATGTACACATGCAAATGATCGACTTTATAATTGGTTTAATGCTGTGATGAAGATTGTCCGATTTAACCCATTAGCTCCCAATTTTTAGAAATCAAAAAAAATAATTTTTTTCTTTGGTGATACGTTTTTAGTTGAAGTAAAATAATATAAAAATACAAAAATAATGATTTTTTTATATTAAAATTACGAAAATAAAGCGTGTCGACGATACCTAACGATTAACTAAATTATTTTAAAAATATAAATTACGTAAAAAATCGAAAAAGAATTCTTTTTGCAATGTCCTACAAATAGGACGTTGACCTATAATGGGTTAAGACAGACAATTTAAAATAGTAACTATTATTTTGCATGAAATGAATATAAAACAATTATGCAGTTTGCATATATTTTTTTTCTTTTCACATCATGTTAGTATTAATGATAAAAAATGTCTGAAAGAAATTTATTTCATCCCTTGTCTCTTGTGCAGTTAAACACATAACGATTGTCTACATTGTGCAACATTGAAGCGGAAATTTTATCTTGGTTAATAGGAAATCGTGGTCGTTTGCTCTTGGTTGAAAAATCAGACGTCGGCTATTATAACTCCAATGATGACTCCAACGGTTTCTTTTACTTCCTTCCTGGTGCACTCACAATCCGACAATTCTTTTCTACCATGAGCTTTGTGTCGCGCGGTCTCTATTGGTATGAGAGTACAGAATCTCCTTTTTATTTTTCCTCGCGTCGCGTTGTTTCATTGGTGGTGTTGTACGTGATACACCATACAAACGACAAAACTGGCTTGCAAGGCGCATTGCATAGGTCGCATCAATGCAATTGTTGTGCCAAGTCAGCTCACCCCTCTCTCTCCCTCTCCCTCCCTCTATCTCTCTCTTGTCCTACATCGTCTCGTCACAATGAAAATAAAAATGACAATTTTTTTTATGTTCGCATTTTTCTTAATTAAATCACACATGATATAATTACATTTTTGTTTGTTATCATTTTTTTTTTCATTTTGTAAATGTCAAAATAACGTTTATTTTTATAGGATAACTTCATTGAAATTTTTGCTATTTATATACGTACAAGTTGAATTAAGTAATTGTGGAAGACAATCGAGATTTATTTATATAAACAGAAATATGGAGATATGACCTTTACGCAATTTCATATATGGAGTTTTTCTTCCATGCTTTATTTCCAATTCCCCGTATTTCTTTCGTCAAGCACACGACTCTATCTGTTCAGAATTCTAAGAAGGCATTCGACTCAGCCGTGATTCGAGGTTATTCCCGACTTCTTATATAATATCCAAAGATTTCATCTTGAAATCTCGAGCCCTCAACTTTATGGTCATTGACCTCGATTTCTCCAATTTATTTCGCGAGAGAGAGAGCGAGAAATAAAATTATTTTTTCTGTGATTTTTGTTGTTAATGGATAAATAAAATTCAAGCAGGTTGAACTTCAATCCAATAAAAAGAAATTGAAATTAAAATACCGTATAATAAAATATAATAGTATATTAAATTTTATTCATTGATAAATATTATTTGTATTAAAATTCATTTATTCATTATAAATCAATAACTTTCTCTCTATTTGATACATCCAAATCACAATAGCTATTTTCATGAGAACACTTGAACAGAATTTTATTCTACATATGCAATTATTTCACGGAATAAATATATTTTATGTAATGTGAATTGTCTCATATAAAATGACAAATATATATATATATTTATATACATTTATGTATAGAGTTGACAATGCATTTGAAATCAAATATTTTCTCCCATCCAAATGTGTAACAGAACTCAACAAATACCATAGAAAGTTATTCCGTTGATGTGTGTCACAGCAATATATGTTCATATACATATATATGCAAGTGTTATATATGCGTTCAAACAAAGTTTTCGCTTTCCAGTAACAGGACGCGATAACGACCTACCGAGAACATGGTCTACAATGTTATGTGAAGTATACGCTCAGCATATACCACATCAGTAACCATATTTCTAGTTACACGAATATCCATATATTAAAGGAAATAAAACAAAAGAAATAAAAAAATAAAAAAAAAAAAAAGAAATGTCTCCTATAACATCTAACAAAAGTTTTTTACATTTTTTTTTCTCTTCTCATAAAACAACATCACAAATCCAAATGAAATTTCAACCGGCGGATAGAATTTGATTTGGAGAATTTTTTATTTATATATTCCATTATAATGTTAATTACAAATGCATATGAAAAGGAAAAAAGAACAATTAATTGAACCTCATACGTTCATAGCACAAGTGAGAGATACGTGTGCAGTGTGGAAATGATAGGTGGAAGATTTTCGCTTGCGTATAATTATTCGTATATAGCTTCGGGTGTACAAGTATCGCTTGCCAGAATATATATACAACAAAGGAACATGGATAGCTGTAGTTTGTGCTAGTGTATGTGGTAGAGGTGCAAAAGAGCTTTTATCCTGCCGCGATGTCAGCATCCGCTTGTACATGACCATTCCTCTTGCACAAAGGAGGAAATGTGTGAGAAAACGACTGGTATAAAGAGAAAGAGAGAGGATTGCACATAGACACTTGTCGTGCATTTCAGTCACAAACACAAGTACCACTGTCACAGTAGTGGGCTGCTGGTGAGAAGTTATACAGCGACATCTACTGAGTCTCAACTCGCCCATTCTATACCTACTAAATATTGTTATAGTGCGACAGATAGAATGGGGAGGAATGGGAGAGGCGTTGAAGACAAGCGGTGTATGCGAACACCTCGACCTTACACCCCTCACGCTCTTTGTCCCCGTTGGCATGGATTACTTTGCGGGCGTGCAAGCACAATCCTTGCCAGAGACATACTCGCCAGAAATCCTCCGGTTTTATCCCTGTGTGCATTGGGGTGTTACTGTAAATGTCCTTTTGCAACCTAACCACCATCTTTTTCGTTTTATTCTTCGCAATTTTTTTTTTACCTCTCACTTTTATATCCCCGAGTATCTTATATGATCCTACGATGCTGCTGTTCGTATAGATCTAGCTCATGATCGTGTACTTATACTACAAAGAATTAAGATTTCTTGTTTCTCATTTTTTTTATTTTGGCGCGAGTATATAGTGGAGGGGAAAGTTGAGAGAGTACTTATTTATATGTCTATATATATATCTATATACATGTGTTTATAAAGAGGTAGCTTAAGTGTTGGTTATGTAGAAATCTTTATAAAGTTTTCATGCGAGGACGTTTTTTGATTCTTAATCGCTGTAGCAGTGATGCAAAAAGCTTTAAGTTTATAGCTGAGTATCGGTATATGAATAATGCAATACACTGCACTCGTCAGAAGAGAAAAAAAAATAAATATTTACTTTTCTTATATACTATAGGTATACATTCACTATACAATTGGAAATAATATTTCAATATTAAATATTCGAAAATTATCTCAATGAGAATTGAAGTGAAAAAAAAAAAATGATCGAGAAAAAAGACAAATCGACAGTGGAATATTGAATGATTTGCATTAAATTTAAATTAATTATTAAGTTAAATGTTGTACCTACCCATCCAACAAGTTCATATAACTCGTTGCGTAATAAGTATCCTCATGGGAAATTTCATATCAAAACTTGATCCACATAAAGTTGTGCAATCTGAGTGAATTGCTCTGGCAATATCTCAACATATAATATTCAAACAATTGTTAAATATCATTTAAATTTACGATGTATTTACTCTATCATCATAGATATACTATTGACAGTAAATTATTTCTTTCAATTGCACATAATAAATAGCTATATAGATATGACAATAGAATAGTAGACTAAAATGTTATCTTAATGACTTTTTGGAATATTCTCACAGTGACTTTGGTTCTATCTGTATATATCTCACTATCGTAAAGTCCCTTCTACACGAGTTGCCATTGCCACTCACCGATAAGGAGAAATATTCTCTCCAGTGCGTCCACTCAATATCTATGTATACATATAGATATATTTATTTCATATGTGTGCTCGTGGGTATGTATAGAAAACAGACGGGGGAATCTTGCAAAAGATATAGGATATGTGAACGAAAGCAAATAAAAGGAGAAGTATAAAAAACATACATGAACAGTCATGTGGAATTGCAAGGTAGAGAGATAAAGAGAAAGATGAAAAAAAAAAATGATAAGCGGATATGTGTGAATACGCTTATACTGGTGAATATCTCATAGACTCTTGGAACTATTACCTCTCATATGTATATATATTTGTATATATGACTAGTATCTATATCGATGTATGTATAAAGCTGTGTATATTCAAATCAGATAGACTGCACATTTTTTCCTCTGGAAACGATATTAGAAATATTTTCCACGTTTATCTGCATTTCACTTTTTGTATATAAATATTAAATAATATTTTCAACTATATAGTTTATGTTTATATGCCTCTTTTTTTTTTCTTTCTTTTTATCTCGATTAATAAATGATATCTGGTATTTTTGTTTGGTTTGCTTGCCACTTACTTTGTTGCTAAATGTCGAAAGAACTTTTTGCGAATTGAATGTAAAAGTTTTTTGAACGCGAGTTGGAAGAAAATGTAGCGAGTGAGGTAGAGAAATGAGATGGGAGGAGTGTGGAGGGTGTGAAGGAGTGAGAAATAGATAGAGGAAAACGAATGGAGGGTGAAAGAGTTCCACTGTTAAATTTTCACGGATTTAGACTTTTATTTTTGGTCAGTTCAGTGTTTTCGCAGGAGTATTGATCGAACGAAAAATACAGCTTTCGGATAGAGGCCATTCGTAAATATCTACAGCGCGATAAAAATCGAATAAACGTAGAGAGACGCAGTGAATTGAAAAAGAAACAGGGCAAAAAACAAGAAGTAAAAAAAAAAAGAAAAAAGTTAAATAATTCCAATTAAGCGTTGAAAAATCCAACACACATAGAATTTATCACATTTACAAATAATAACCAAGCAGATAATCTACTTTAAACGTATTACAGTAATTATTATTTCATCATTGTTTTGTTTATTCTCTTTTTTTTTTATAAATAGATTTGGGCCTAAAACAGCAGTTGTATAACTTAGATGTATAAGATGAGATACTGTTGTTTAAGCTCACCTCATACAATCTCGCCGCCATCAAACGTGCAAGTTCCTCATTCATCTCAAAGATATTCCATCGGAACGGCACGTCCCAGTTGTTGGGATAACAGTAAGTGGCAATTTTCTATAAATTTACGAGGCATCTATACATATATGGACGATCGGGTCAGGCGTAAATATTCAATTGATCGTTCATCCTAACACACGAGGCGCCTCATTGATCAATATATATACATTATATCCTGATCGAATGTGGAAGTGATAAAAATATATAAAAATAGAAAAACATTTCCATCAACGCATTATCAAACACGAATTTTTTTATCCAGATTTTTTTGTTCCATTGATATTCAGTTAGTTTTACATATGGATATATCCATTATTTTTCATTTTGATACATACATGTAAAGGATTATTAATTTTTCAAATATATATTTATTGCACAGTGTTGGCACTCTCGGTCATTTTGAGATCGACAAATTTCACATATTTGACATTCGATATTGGATTTGATAACTGGACAATTTGAAATGATGATAGATGTCATGACATGTAGACCGCACGTGATGGGTTGTATTCACGTATACACACATGCATACATCCATGTTTATGTAGTGCAAAATTGAATGGACATTACAAATTTACATTGTGCAATCATATATATATATATGTGTGTGTGTGTACACAGTCCTCTTCTGCCCCCATCATATTTGGCCTAATTCAAATTATTCTATCGTATGACATTGTGATTGTTAAAGTGGAAGTTGAATCATAAGTTCATAAAAATTATTTTCAACAGGTCACTGGAATAATAATTTTATTGTTATATTTATTAATGATAAATATTCTTTATATTTAAATTGAAGGATGTTGCAAGGATTTCTGTTAATCTAAAATAATGAGACAGAGAAAAAAGACCGATCACAATCATGTTAATCTATTTTATATTTATTTTCCTCTCTGTTTATCATCATGTGTAATGATTTGAATAAAGCCCAATTGTATTTACACTATTGTAAAAATGTGTAAATTCCGTGTCACTGCATCAACCATCGTACGTTATTGTATATACTCCAACAAATTCGTACACCAACGCACTAACTCGGCAGTGCTATTCAATTGTACGCAACATCATTACTGTCACTCGATTAAACGTGAAAATTTATTATCGCCCCAACTAAAATACATATTAATACACAGCTATTTTCAAACAAGAGTTCAACTATTTTTCTCTCATCATTCTAATTTTGTATTTTTTCAAATCACTCTGCGATTCATTTTCCCAGAATTTTCACGTACAACAAAATTTAGCAATACAATTTATGCATTAGCAATATTTGTATATCAATATTTTTGTTCAATATCACATCGATGTAAAATGATAACGAGACAGATGCATATATAAATATATACATATTTTTATTGTTCAGTTTTATGTAAATGTCACTGTATGTTGGTTACTGTAAACAAATACAATATCGGTTAACGCTCATTTGGCCGAGGTTTTATCATGCTACGTTTATTTTTGTTCAAAATTCGCAAACTTCTCCCATTCTCCCGTTGAATTACTTATTCTATCTCTATTTTTCCCTTGCATGTCCCTTCCGCTACCAAATGTTACTGTTTTCCCGAAACAATAACTGATGGTGAATGATCGTATCAACATAGCGGGGAACAAAAATTTATACACACAATATTTGTGCATATATGTATATATATTTATTTCTCTTGTTTTATAGTTATTCCTATTTCACGGAAGCACCGAGCATATTGCATAGCTGGAAAACGTTATTCGCGCGGCATCCATCACTCGAAAGAATGGGATTGGGCTCAACTAATTTAATTCCACCGTGTCACACGTTATTTATTTTTGGTTTTTTTTTT
>CAJUYH010003497.1:0-21071 GCA_910591685.1 Galerucella tenella | reverse complement strand
TTTTTTTTTTGTTTTTTTCTAGACGAAGATAAACTATAACTTTAATTAACAATAAAACATATTGCGAACATATATATTGTATCGTGCAATTGTTATTTTTTTTTCTTCTTCTTTCATAAATATATCGACGTTGAATTGTATTGTGATTTATCGTGCATGTGAATTCTAAAGAAATCTTTTAATAGATTTATGTAAAGTATGTAAAAAGAAAAAAAAATTGAATATAACGATAATGAATCAGCATTCTATACAACTCAGCAAACCACTCAAAGTTCTATTCAAGCCTCTGAATTATTCCATTGTATTGAATTTTATTATAAATGTGACTTGTCAATTTTTCACTTCATTTCCAACTAACTAAAAAGAAAAAAAAAAACAATTGTGTTTTAAAATGAAAACACGACAAATAAATATTAAATGATGAAATGATGATTAAATTTTTAATATTTCTGACATTTCCAACGAATCAAGTTTCATGTACATATATAAAATACACACACATATATATATATATATATATATTTATATACAAAACATAATTTGATGGGTGGGATTTATCTATATATGAAATTCTCTCTAACTTTTCCCACCACGTAACACACCCACCATAAAACTTTTCTATCCACCACGCCCGTTCCGTTTTTCGTTGCAGACCATACCTGAGTGGAAAATTCCGACATGAACTAAATAAAAGCCCCAGTGTGCTCATTTATTCACACACACACACACACACACACACCCACATAAATACATGAAATAACCTTCTGTATTTTCGATATGTATCTATATAAATGTGTGGAAAATGTTTTATATGATGTATAGACACAGTAGAAATAAAGGACATATAGCTGGGTCACTTGAATCATCCACAGTGGTAGCACGAGGTGAAAGAAAAAAAAAATATAAGAATTTAATAATAACAACAATGAAAATAATAATAACAAAATGAATGAAATGAAATTGTATATTCATCGACGGTTTTAAAGCAGGTGAAATACAATAGTAAAACCGTATGTGAGGGTGAAATAAATGCTGTGACAGTGTGATGTGTAACTTTGCTGGTGTGGCAAATGTCGGTGACAGAGCAAAGAGATAGAGAAAGTGAGAGAAAGAATGAGAGAGGTAGTCAGATAAGTCTTTCGTTTTGTGTGGATGTGGTGCATGAGTAGTTGAGCATCGCAGTAAAAGCCAGTCTCCGTTCTCACTGCAAGAGACATTCTCATGCAAATGTCGACCTCATCCACCTCGTCGACCCGCCAGTATACCCACCATCACTACACTGTATACCAACATACATATAGATTTATTCTATACGATGGTATATATAGTATTACTGGAACACCCGCGCTTCCAACCTTTTTTATATATATATAAAGATATTGTAAACGTGAATGACTGAATTTCAAAACGTGCGACAACCATCAGATTTTCAATTGATATTTCAAACTGCTGCGAACTATCCATTTATTGTTGAAAAAATAGATGTGATGGTAATTTTTTTTTTCTTTTTTATTGGTAGTGTAAAGTGGAGAAAGCGGAAAAAAATATTTAATGTGCAAATATGTGTATAAATATTTTATGGTGTTCTACAATGACAAATTCCCATGATTTTCAACGAGTAATAGAATGTGTTTGTCAAATGAATTTATAACGGAGAACAAATGGAGAATAATATCTATATATTGTAATTTATAAATAATTAAATGTGAGGTGTTTTTGATGATGCCACCCACAATGCACGTAAAATGAAACATGAGATGAACAGGTGCAGCCAAAAGTTCCTTGATAATCGTGTTTATAATTGTATAATTATATAATTAAATGTCACAAGCCGGTACAATTATTTGATGAGTGAATATAATTAAAGATGTGATGAAGCATTAATTATTTTCGGATAATAACGATTTTAATTGGGAATGTGATATATGATCTGGGGTGATATATATATATATATATATATATATATATTTATATATATATGCAAGTTTGTATATGTATATATTCGTTGACATGACCAAGTTAGTGTACGCGCGCGTCGTGACGTTATATCGCCGTTGGGAGTTGTGGTGCTTTTCATGGCTGCCACAGCAATATATTGGGTTAAACTTATTCGAAAAGCACTTTTAACTTATCCAATAAATATCCGAGATTCCACTTCTCCCTTTTCTTTTTCTTCCTATTTTCATTATTTATTATTTTATCTCCTTTTTTTCTTCTTATTATTATTTTTTTTTTTATACTTACATTAATTCTCGCAACATGGCAATGTTTCTCACATACATTTTCACGCGTTTCTACCACAAACCATTATATTTTTATCATTCAATGAATATTTGACACATTTAGTGTACGAATGAATAGACAAATGTGGCGGAAAAAAAGAAGAAAGTGCAAAAATAATAGAAATTATATATGTATTGAATTGAAATTTTTATGAGGGGTTACATTTAATTTTAATGTGAATTTATTATTGAAAATATTTATTTTATTGAATATTTAGTGCAAGTAAATATTAATTATTGATGTTTTATGGATATAGGGTTATATTTGTGATGATTAATTTAAAATACCCGTGAATATTTAGGATTTTTCCACGTATTTTTTGTTTTACTTATAACTCCCTTGTGTTTTGCACCGCGCGAGCTTTATTTCAATTTATTCCTGACCATTCACGACGCCATGGGAGTCAACATAATGCGCACTAACGCTCGCAATATCGTCTACTCTCAACGATACACCCATGGGGAATATTGGTGATGGATAGAAAAAATAGAATAAATCGAAAAAAAAAAAAAAAAAACGAAATACAATGAGTAAAGTAAATAATGGACGAAGTCATGGTTTTTATTTTAAATTGATTTTTTATATTTGCCCACGAACATTTATTCACAATCAACTTTTTTCCTTGGTTCTGTATAAGAGTTGAACGGTATATATAAAATGTCGATAGTTAATTTAAGATTTTTATTTTTTCTAGGTCAACCAGAATTATTTAATACTGTAGACTGACGTAATTGCAGATATAACAGTATCTACGATAATTTTTTCGTTTTCTTTTCATCACTTCAATTTCTATTTTTATATTCATAACATAATTATACTATTGACATTTTCAAATACATCTAAATCAATCCACATATTTTATATGAAAATTCACGACGATTATTTTGATAACTGTAAATATTTATTTATTGAAGTAATAAAAATATTTGTGAAATTTTGTAAATAACTATAATTTGCAATGTCGGCTTATAACACTTGTCACCAAAAAATATCACAAATATTTTTCATAGTTTCATATTGACATTCAACAATATTTTATGAGTTATAATAAACTGATCAATAATGTGAATGCGGCTTTTGCCACCAGGTATATACAAAATGTAATGGAGAGAGAAACAGGGAACAAACTCATTTCCCATATTATACTTCTCTCTTCATGAAAATATGATATTTTTAGTGCCGATATTTGGTGAGAACCTTTATACATTACAATAATCGATAAAATCGCACCACTCTCAACTATTGTGTATGTACAAATAATTTTCGAATTTTACTCACGTACGTTGCGTTTCCCGTCAACCCCATGCTAGACATTCTCGTTTCATGAATATATTTTCATATCCATATTTAATATATAGGTACCTCGATACAAAAACAGTTTGATTGTAAAATAAAAAAATACACCACTATTGTTTCCCTTTTTTTTTTTTTATCAATACATCATTTAATTTATGATTGTTTTCCTGTTGACTTTATACGATTTTGAAAATAACGTTTCACCAAGACCAACGTCATTTTCGAATATTTAACATAAAATATTTTATACTACAGTCTCCAATGAACAATAAAAGAGCTTTATTACCAATTGCAAGTTAAAAGTATCACATTAAGAGAAAAATTTAACCACGATATTTTCTCATGAATTTTTCGCCTTGTTTCATCTTTTTTTCTTTTTCCGTTTGTATTTCTCTCTCTCTCTCTCTTTCTCTCTCTCTCAATTTGACCACACTATTTTTTAATTTTCCTCCTCTCTCTCCCATTGTCTCTCCCTCTTCTCTCTGGTTCTCTTTCTGATTTCTCTGTCGGTCTGCTTCCATTCGCACTAAATTTGAATAATCCTCCACTCGAGTGCTAGAATATTAGTGTGATTAGCTGGTAGCCCACAGGGAATAGCACAAGATTATTTCGCTCTCTCATATAAAATGAAAGAAAATTTTATACTCCTCTCGCTTATTTCTTTTCTTCCGCACTCTCACTCTTCCTCTTTCACTATCCCTCTTATTCTCTCGTTGAAAAGATACCACACACAATGTATAATTACATAATTATATTATGAATACCCTGCACATGTTCACATTATCATCACATAATAAAATATATAAAATTACCAGCAGATATTTTCATATATATAAGCACGACTTATCAATATCAATTGCAATTATCTCCAGTGGGAATATTTTTTTTTTTATTTATTTACTCTCTATGTCATTGTAATTTCTTTTTTTTTTTTGTTTATTTTTTGAAATAACCATGACACTGTAAAAAAATTTGTTCGTTATATTCCCACATTTGTCCATTTTTCTTGTTTATTATATATTTCATTTCAACTCGTCAAATTAGAACAAAGCACTTTTCTAGAACTGGCAGGAAGTCTTTTTCAATCTACTCCATTATAATCACCATGTACTCGACATACAACCACATGAAAAAAAAATTTTCCCGTACTTATATATGTAATAAATTTAATAATAGAAATTGTTTTAATATGTCAATAAGATATGTGGAATATGAAATAAACATTGGAGAATAAATTTTGTGCAGATTCATGCTATTGAATTATATGCAGTACATGCATACATATATATATATATATATATATCAGACGAAAGAGATAAAATGTGAATAAAAAAATAGACATGAAGCGCAAAAACAAAACGGACAAAAAAGTGATCGGTACCGCCAGGGAATTTCAAAGTAGCGACGCATTGTGGATAGAATTAAAAGAATCCTCAGGCGATGAAGCACAACAAAATTACATTTACCCATGGACTATTCAAACTTAAATAGATTAAACTTTTTTATTTCTACTTAATTAATTTTCTTTATTTTTTTTGTTTTGTAATTTGAATGAATTCATCGCCACTATTATATATTATACATATTATAAATGATACATTATCAATGCACTATTAAATACAGCATTAAAGTTTACTACATATATATTTATTTCATGAAACTTTTAAAGTAACACAATTTTCCACACAAGTTTGGGATTACATTGCTCGTGCTTCAATCTGCAAAATTCTCAACTTTACTATTTAAGTTAGTTGCACGAAATGTATATTATCCCTCTGAGAATGTGAGGGAGTGAAAGAGAAAGAGCGTAAAGAGCGTGAGAAAATCTGGCAGTACTGCAACTGCAAATTATAGCGTTTTACTATACAGGCAAATAAGAATAAATGAATATATAAATTGAAAAAATAAAAAAAGGAATAGAGAAAAAAAAATTAAAAAAATTTAATGTATTTATTTTTTGTTATTATATACAAGTTCACGGATGAATATTTATTTATAATTTGCCAATAATTTAACATGAGTTAATTGCCAATTTTCATTCTATCGTGATAATGCGCTATTTGGTAAATTAATGTATGCAAACAATGAGGAGGCAGTGAACTGCATATATACATAAACATATATATATATATGGTTTGAATGTATGTACATGAAACTAAAGCTTTACTACTCCTCTCTCCCTCCCGCCCCTCCATCTCTTTCTACATGTGCTCTTTGAACTATAATAATGAAACTGCATTAAAAATACTTGCACATATAACAGACAAGGACATATGTGATGCGGTTCTATCAAGACAGAAATTGTCTTGTACGTATAGCGTTAATCTCAGATGCATGGCTTTTAGTATACCTTGAAGCAAATTTCATGTTTACGTACTTTCGTAATCTGCTCGTGAAGCTTGACACAATTATCTTTAGCTTATCCCTGTCTTACATTCAATTGACATAGAATCACTTGTTCATCATGAATATTTTTCATTTTATTATTTAAATAAAATGTCTCTGTTGCAAATTATAACTTACTGTATTCATGTTTTTTCATTTGCATGTACATGCTATTTTTCAATGATAAGTTTATATCTAGAATTTTTTTAGTTTGGATGAGATTGAGAATGCCATGATAAAATTGATTAGTATAGCAAATGAGTTAGCTAGGAATTAATAAAATATTATTTTACTTTTATATTTAGTTTTTGTATATATATATTGGTTTTCATTTGGTTCTTTGATTTTTTTTTTTTGAAAATGATTAATGTGGAGATAAAGATGGTTTTCAGCTCATTAGATAGTCTAACATATATTGTATTAAGTTTTAAAATGAAGAATGGTATTTCATCAACGTGAATGATTAATGATCTCGCAGAAAAATTTACTTTGGCCAGATTTGAAACTTGGGATGCGCACGATAAAGACTATTATATTAGAATTGAAACGTAAGTTGGCGTCCGTGTGCCTCGATCATTTTCTTTATATTCGTATGAGTGTAAAACATCATGAAAAATAATTATTCAATATACATTGATGATGGAGTTATTGGGAAAAGTGGGGGTGATAATTTTTTAGAGCATTGAAAATTCATTCTGTTGTTACTATTTATTTTCAATAATTATTTTTTTCCATGTCATTGCAAACACATATGGAAATAAAAATATTATTTCGTGCACTATTGGTCGCATACGCCCGGCAGCAAAATTTTCTACATCTGTGGGGAAACTGCAGTGCAAAAAAATTATTTTTTTTTTTTTTTTTTTTCGTTCACCAATGGTCCAATGAATTCGTTAAACTATATATACCAAGTACATGGGGATAAAATAAAAAAAGCCAGGGAATAATAGAAAAGCAAAAGAAAAAAAAAGGAGAAAAGAATATAGGACAAAAATGAAAAACAAATATTTTCACGTGTTCATGAAAAATTTTTCTTTCTGACATAACAAAGAATTATAAACTTATATATATATATCTGCATATGTATATGTATATGCATAGTGATTTGTAGCGTGAATTTTTATCGTTCTCGAAAAATGATTCAACGACATCAATATTTCATTGTAAAAAAAAAAATTTGTTTGTGAACGAGTTGTACGTTTTTCATTTTTTTTTTTTTCCAGCTATTGGTATATCCTTTTGCCTCTTCTCTATCCTCGTATGTCTACGGTTGACTTGCGAAATTTGTCTCACAGTTATCGGCGCAATTCTCCCGTCGTAAATTATTCCTTTTGTATATTTTTCATTCTCTCTGTTTTCTTCCTTGGTCTCTGTCGCAAGTTGCTACAATGAAAATCGAAACTTCTGTATTCGACACTACATGGTCCTATAAATTTATTTCCCCTTTAAAGACAAACTGGGTGGAATTGATCCACTTTGTTTTGGCCCAAGAGATTACATACAAATTTCCCACTTGGCGTTTGTACAGTATTAAGAGCAGATACACCAGAATATATTCAAAATCAATAAATCCAATCAAAAGCAAAAATAAAATCCAAAAATGTTTCCAACAAACAACAATAAAAAATTTAAAAAAAGTACTAACTAATTAATTAAATAAATAATTAACTCTATAAAATCTTTCATTAGATATATATAAATGTATTTTTATCGTATCATTATTCAATCTCACTATACAATTCACTGAAAAATCGAAACGTTTTATATTTCAAACGACAAAGATCAGCAACTTCTATTTCCGTTGAGTAGGTATTTATATACATAGAGCAAAAAGTTCATCAAACTCAACAAACCCTCATACTACACTTGATAGTATCCATACACATATATACATATATACATAGACAGTAACGTCGATGAGACTATCGACTTCTTTCAATCTCTTTTGGTCGTCGTACGCCCGGTGCTAACCTGATACACACACCCAACCATCTCAAATATATATATATATAGATATACACTGTCTTCACTAAAGTGAAGCGAACACACCGTCTCAAGTCACTTCAATAAGTACCCAGCCATTACCCAAAAGGAGAGGGTGAATTGAATGGAAGATTAGAGTAATGGAAACGGGGGTGATATTACCTGGCCCTGTGGAATCTTTGGCGGGAACAAATCACTTCCCGTGAGATATCGCTACGGTGAGTATATACATTACCTGCCGATGTATATTACAATTTGTTTGAGTATGTTAGGGTAGTTCTTAACCATTCTATTATACAATATATATATATATGTTATTGTGATTTATTTGTTAATTATATTGGAGAAAAAAAAATATCAATAATGTAATAACAGGAGTGGAAGAAAAAAATGATTATAGCTGCTGAGTGCATTGAAATTTTGATTTGATTGATATCTCAAAGAATTTATTATTGTCATGGCGACGCATCACCTTGAACGAATAGATATAAATCATCATGGTGGGTATATTCAGGGATAAAGAGAAAGAGAGAGAGAACGAGAGAGGAGAGATTGTGGAGACAATGCATCGACGTACGCGCTGTGGGGCAAATTAAATTCAACCAATCGAGAGACCTCGATCCGGTGCATGAGATTTTAGTGAAATTGTATTACAGTAAGTAGAGAGAAAAAATATACACGTTATGAAGTGTACACATGAGAGCATGGGTAGACGAATGTTGGAGTTAGGCGGACGTTTTACGTGCCCTCGTGTGCTCGATACAGTATAAAAGAAACAAACAAAAATATGAAATGCAATGTTTGTATATATATATATATATATGTTACGATTGTTTTGTGCGGGAAAACGTGGAAAGTGAAGAAAAGATACAGAAGTTATACATTTTTTTTTGATGTGTGTTTTCCCCATCGGCGAATGAGAACGAGTATTGAAGCGAGTTTGATATCACTTCTTCGTATTATGTATCAAGATAGAGTTATATTGTGTGCGGTATTATTTTTGTTTTATTATTATTTGTTCCATATACAGCAAGTACGAAAGATTGTGAGACAGAGCAAAACGTTTTATAGAAATTAATTTTCCCCGTTGCCAAATACAAAATGTAATACAATTTATTTGCATGGTAAAACATGGCAAAATGAGAAATTAAATAGTATGGAAAAATATAACATGAATATGTGTATATAAATTTATGTATTTATAGCAGGAATAACAATAAAAAGTTTTATCGTTGAAAACATGATTCTTAACAAGTTGAAGATATTCCATCTTCAACTACGGAAACAATTGAAAATTGTCGTTTGGACTGAAAGAGAAAGGGAGAGAGAGATAGAGAGTGACTGTGTCTTTCAATTTCTTCCTTTTTTTATTTTATTTTTTTTCACTCCTGTCGTTTGTACTCAAAAGTATAAAAATAACTACTTGTAACAAGCACAGGTTATATTTTGCTGCATTCGCATGACAACCAAGGGCAGGGCTATCATACAACAAAACGCGGACCAACGGAGTAAAGAGCGTTCTTTGTTGCATTGAATCTTATGTTTTATACAATCTCATGACCCAAAGCGTCTTTTGTAATATTTATTTTTTATGTTTTTCATTTGCTTTTTTTTTCTTTCTATATTTTTTCACAAAAGCTGTATCACAATCTCTCCTAACGAGGGAAAGTTGAGTTTTAAATTGTGTTTATATTATATTTCAGAAGACGTACGAATAGTGTAAACATGCAACATCAGAGGATAAATTTTTTTTTAATTTTTTATTAATGGCGAAAAAAATTAATTAATGATCAAATTCTATATGGGATAAAATGAAAATAGTATAAAGAAATAATCGAAAATATGTGCCAAAGTGCAATGGTGAAAATTGCCTTAGTCTACACTTGAGCATGTACTTATATGCCATTGGTTTCCAGTTGACTGAAGAAGAATGTGACATGGGGATGACAAGAAAATTGCTTTTAAACTGCAATCACCTTGCCAGTGCGCACACTCCCACCTACCTGTTGGAATTAACTGAACCCCGTTTCACTTCACTTTTTTTCTCCTTTCCTTTATTATTATTTTTTTTTTCCCCATTTTTTTTTTTTCTTGTCCTGAGCTGCTTCACCACACGGCGGAATCCTCACGTCAGCTATCGCTACTGCCTTTCAGACGGCAATTTTCTTCTACCCCCAGCTAAACTAGTTTTTCACCCCAAAAACTTCGTGGCGTGTTTTACGCCAGTTTCGCGATCTTCATATTTTTTACTCACGTCACGAACCCTCCGGGCATACTTTTCTGATAACGAATTGCATAGTAATATTGTTTTTCTCTTTTAACAAATGCAGTTGTCAGGAAATATACAGACATCGCATAATAATGCTATCTATTTCAACAAATAAATTAAAAGCCCAAAGAAGAAACAATGATGTAAATGAGAAATGGAGTAAAATAAATAAGGATTTATTTGAGATGAAAAAAAAAAAAAAAAAATGAAAAAATAGAAAAGGGAGAAAAGTGAGAGAAAAGAAGAAAATGGAGGTGTAAGCAGATTAAGTAGATAATCTCCAATCCGCCACGATCCGGATTGCAAACGAATCAATTTTTTTTTTGTTTCTTTATATTACATGTTATGTTTCATTTTCCAACAATGCAAACGGAAACATATTCTCAAATAATACATTAAATTTATTTCACGCCAATGTTATAAATTTCAATATGGACTCTGTTGTTATACATATAATCGGTGATGTATTATCATGGGAAAGTTAAATAATAATAGTAATATTCAACTGTAATGTTGCTGTGTGCCGGTTAACGACATGCAATTAACAGATATAATACAATACCCACCAATGAAATATCGCTTTACCCAAATGTTAACACATGCATACAAATAAATACACACAGCCACACGAAAAATTATACACTCGATATATTACATTGTATATAATTAAATCGTCAATAAATTTTTGTACATTTTCTATACCATCAAACAAGTAGACTCTATATTCCAGTACGTTTATTATTATTTTGTATATACAGTGTAAATAGCTGCGTCACGTGGATTCAAATCACGATAACTGCAAGTCTAAATGCAATTCTTGAAAACACTTTGCCACTTGAGAAACTCTGTCTTTTGGCGTATGACTCGCGAATACAAATGTTCGAGCCAATGCATTTGTATTGCAACTTTTAGTCTGCATTTCACATACATATATATATATATATATACATATGTAAGGACTTATATAGCTGCCGAAAATTCACATTGAAATCATTTCTTGCAGATGGTGGCATGACGATTTCACATCCTGTACCACACTGAAAGATCATAACCATTCTCGTGGAATCTGTATAATATAAAGTTACCAAATAGTCCACTAACAGATGAATACACACATTTTAGATTCATGGATTTTATGGCGAGTACGTGTGAATTAAACACTCGCTAAAAACCATCGTTACATTTACAAATATGTTTTATAACTGATTGAAAAAATTGGGAATAATAAATAGACACATGAAAATATCCATCACTGTCTCATTACTATGTATGGTGTAAACGAAAAAATATGGACTCACACAGATATACATGTGAAAAGAGTTTGTGGATAGAACTTTTTTTATTTTTTTTTTTTGGTATATATGAAAATTCCGTGATATGATACATTGAGAGGAGAGAGTGAATAAAAGTATCTTCATAAATTTGTGCGACGGTTTCACAGGGGAATTAAAACTTACTGTGAATGTTTGGGGCATTTTCCGTTTCTTTTTTTATTGCCCTCTCTTCTGTTTGCATTGTAACTATGTAGAGTTTATGAGGTTGAATTAAATCGTTCAAACGTTATACTAAAATAACTCACATACTCAAACACCAAATATTCATTTCATTAATCAAGTATATACATACTCGAACACAATGTATAACTATATATTTGAACAAATGTACGCGTGACGATGGACCTCGAGGGAGTCACAGAGATATCCATCAAGCAACGTACGCGTATTGGCGTTCTCCAATCGCATCGGGGTCATGTTCTCCATCGTCTAAATGGTCCACCACTGGTGTTTTCACTGAAATTGGATATTTGCCATCAATGACATTTGCCGAAAAACATACTTTGTTACGTTTGCGATTATTGCCAACATTTTGGGTCAAAGCTTTCTAACATTGAATAACTTTAATCATAAACATTTTTTATTTTTATTATTAATGTTGATGACCGTTATAAAACAATGTAATAGTATATATTGCAGATAATTAACGTGAGCTTATGTAAATAGTTTTATGAAAATCATTTGAACGTAAAATTTTTTAATGCAAATACATTTTTAAAATGAAAACTTTTGTGATGGAATATTTGATACTGCAAGAAGAAGAGACGTAGACCAACCCTTTCATACAGTTTAGACATTCCGGGTCCTCTGAATGTATATAGTCTTTCGCCTTTATCATATATATATACATATATATATATGTATAAAGAGAGAGAGAGAGAGAGAGAGAGGAAGGGAGAATTGTTGCCTGCAGAGAATGTAATTCTACACATACACGGTCGTTGCCGTCGTAGTTGTTATCGTTACCGGCGTCGCCGTCCTAGTCGTCGACGTCGTCGTTGTCGTCAACGTCATCACCACAGCTCGAACAAAACAAACATAAACACAGCTCGGGTTTCCTCATTAATCTTAAGTAGATAACAATGTAAATGTTTTTAAGTTCTAATGTGTGACATAGTGAACAATACGAGTAATTGTGCGATTGTATTCACAAAGAAAATTGATAAATGAATGTATAAACAAAAAGAATTATTTTCTAATCAAATTCACGTGTATATTTTTCGTTTTAATATTTTTTCATTTGTCTTTTTTTTTTTTAACATGTAAATTGTCATAATTTTTTATTTGATAGCTGTTCCGGCAATTGTCGAATGTACATTTGTTCCTTCACACATACACCATATATATATATATAAGTACATAACGGTATTTGTGCGCAATGTTGTCATTAATCATTCGTCCTGAGAGTAGTTGGGGATGGCAAATGCCATGATGTGAACTAGGACCTTGTACTCTTGCACAATTTGATTGTGTCAACATCACGCTACTGTGCACCGTTGGTTTACCAGCTTAGTATCAACCATGTAAATGTCTATATACCGAGCATTGAAACAAGATTCAATACTCTGTAAATACATCCGTCGAATTTCCCTAAGTATTTTACAATAAATAAATAAGGAAATGAATGAATGAATGAATAAATAAAGGCTTTAGTCTACACTCTTTCTATTTTAGTTTTCACATATACTTATACATAGTTATAGAATAAAGCTCTTAATACTTTCGGGATTAATAATACGAATACATATATGTCTAAGATGGTCTGAAAATAACTATAGGGTCTCTTAAGACTGTTGAAGCTCTTAAGACTTTTAATACTCTAAATCTGTATTTTGACATGGAGGCTATTTTGAATGCATTCTTCCATTCTATTCTGAATCGTGTTATACATGCTGAATAATACCAGCAAAATCCTATTTAAATTTGAGATACAATGTTATTTATTTACGAATATTATTTTAATAAAAAGAAAAAAAATTCAATGATATTTCAATGAATAATTATTCCAATCAGCATGTTGTTATGTTAACTATTCATTTATATAAATTGTAGGAGTTGTTGCAAATCCCCATGATATTTCGGTAAAGTATGTCTAAATTTTCGCGCACAAGGGAGTCGTGAAGGTGCAATTTAGAATGAGACAAGTGGGGTTTTGGGGATGGGACGAGTTGTAGTACAGGGTAGAGGGTGTTGTAGCATATAAGAGCCTTATCTACCATTGGAGATTCGTAGTTTGGACTCTGCGGAACGCGAATGAAAGGGGTTGAGATAGTGGAGGCGCGGGACAGAAATGGCAGTGTGGTAGTAGAGGAATAGAGTATGAGTTTGGCCACCAGCCAAAATGGTAATGCAAATCTCAGCGCGGGTATATGCCGGTAGCGCGCGACCGAATCACATTTACTCGTATTCACTTTTCGCTTTTTCACCCCAGTCTATCGCTCTTCCTTCTGCGTTGGCATCTGTGAACCTGAGCGAACGAGATGAAGAGTGAAAGAGACAACGAGTGTGGGAGGAAGAGGAAGCGAAGGCGTGAAATAAAGGGAGGGAGAGAGAGAGAGGGAGAGACAGAGCGCGAGTGAGGTACGAGGAATAGAGAGTATGGGCAAAGTTTCGCGGCCAGTGGACGGCTGGAAAGAGAATAAGAGATGGAGTATACGTGTGTATGTGACCGTGTTACAGTGTAGCCTTGTCGGCAAAAAAAAAAAACACTTTGCCAACTCCATTAATCTATGCTGGGGTATGTGTGAAAAATAATTAAAAAATATATATGCATGAATGTATATTACACATATAGGATTTTTGTGATGTTAATCGACGAGTGAGTGTTGGATGACAGGACATGCACCGATGGACATAGCCATGATAGAAAATTCATTGTTCAAAGGGAAATTCGGGATATATCTATAGATGCATATAGACATATAAAGTATGATCGATATTATGTGAAAGTGAAGAAAAAAAAAAGAAGGGAAAAACATGAAATGAAAATTACTTTTTTATTCCAAATACAAATTGAATTAAAATTTGATTATTATCGTATATCAATATGTGGCACTTAAAATATATGTATATATATATACATGTTCATCATAGAAAATGTCGATTTAAAAACTGTTTTTATCAAAAGTAATCACTGCACTTTTCATTTAATTTTTGTATGTATTCTCAATTTTTTTTTTCTCTCCATTCACTCTCTTCTTCCCCATTTACGATGATTGACTCGCTTCTTCTATATTCTTTCCTTTTTATATAAGCAAAACATGTAGGTATACATTGTGGTCGTTTTATATGCGAGTACAACCGTTTGAAATTGCGCGGCGATGACTCGACGAAATTTTGTTATATCGAAGAATGACGAGAGTGTGTATGTAAGAGTGAGCGAGAGAGAGAGAGAAAGAGAGAAAGATACGATGCCGATTGCGCGCATATTATTCGTTGAAAATAACGAGAGAAAGAGAGATATTGCTGTAGTAAGGGTTATAAGCAGAAAAGAAAACGCCTCATGCAATATATCTTTTTTACCGAGTGCTGGCAGATGTATTTTGGCATAGTACCAACTCTCTAATGCTATCCGGCAAACGAGGAGTCTGCTATATAGTGAACAAAAGTGGGTGGATAGAGGCAGTTGTAGTAGTAGTAGTAGTAGTAGTAGTAGTAGTAGTAGTAGTAGTGCTAGTAACGGTGGTGATAGTGGGGGTGGATATCGAAAAATTATCGTTATTCAGTGAAATTTAGTATCTTGTCAAAGTGAGTAACTGTGCCCATTTCTATCAATGCGAGAAGTGAGTTTTAATTATAAATGGATAAGAAACATTAGTCAAATAATTATTTCCATAACGATAAATTAATAATATTGGCAAAATATTAATAGCAATATCGCAAAGTGTCACGTACAATTAATTACAACGTAAAATTTCGAAATATAAATGAATTGAATTACATTTGAACTTTATAAAAATTCATAGAACGTCATACATCTCGTTATTCAATTATATTCTCCAAGGTATCACACATTATATATCTACAGAGTTTAACTTTCACAGACTTGTACTTTTGTATATAAATGAATATATATATATATATATATATATATATCATAATATATTCAGAGGAATTTTTAAATGATGTTGGCAAAACGTGTTTGAATATGAAGAAGCAGAAGGCTCATATTTAATATATTAATTGATTGCTGTAAAAATATGTAAGGTGTTCAAGTAGTTGTTAATTTTGTTAATAATATACAAATTTTAAGTATTGAAACTCAGGGTTTTAAAACAATATCCCAAGAGGTAGTTGTTGGTTTGAGTGAAACCATAAGAAGAATGTTGATCTCATTGTAATATCCGAGAGAATGAACGAGACAGGAACGTAGGGAAGATAAAAGAGCGAGGGAGAGAGGGAGAGATGGAGAGAGAGAGCTAGAAGGGGATGGAGTGTGAGCGAACGAGTGGCAACATGTAGAGGAAGAGAATGATCCTCTATGTGTCTTCCCTTCAACCGAAAAGGCTCTTCAAAAGCTCTTTAACCAGACGACGACGAGGCGTCGGATAGAGGAGACTTCGGCTTTTATTCGAGACCGAAAGTTATCAGGCTACCGCCAATGTTGAGGCCTAAAACAAGCACGTCTAATGAATCTTCGCGCGGACCGCGCCAAGTTTACGCTCCGTAAACGCTCTAGCAACTTTATTCTTTCATCCTGCTGTTGCCTCACCTCCCATGATGCTCTTTGAACTTTTCTATCTCAACTTTTTTCTTTTGTCAATGAACAAAAAACGAGGGGGGGAAAAAAAAAAAGGTGGAGGCGAGAATTTCTCCTTTTAGCACTTGACATCTCATTACTGCGTCTATGAAGGTTAATTTATATTGGCAGTTGTATGAAATAAAACATAATGGAGAAAATTTCGGTCAATTGAATTTTATTGTATTCTTTTACTATCGGATAACAAACTCTTTAATGTAAAAACTTATGTTTATGTATGTATGTGTGTGTGCGTATGTAAACGATAATATATGTGTATACGCATAACGTAGAAACTTTTGTAGACGAATATTTTCATTTCATGAAACACAACGCAAAGTATAGATAAGTGCATACGCTCTAATAATAATATGATGAATTTTTTCATGACATAGAGAGAAGTTAATACGCGTATAAATGTACAACGAAACTTTTCCATAAGCTCTCGTGATATTTCAAACTTATTTCTTCATGACATTTTACCAACAAAAACTTTTCGCCACTAATGTTATGTTGTATATATATATATATGTATTTTGCATTCACCATAATATACAAATGACTCATCTCGACGTGATTCACATTTGTTTATATCATCAATACTAATACTATTATTATACAAGCATCAAAGATAATAAATTATTTGAATTGTGATTGAATGAAAATATTCATATCTGCATGAGGGAAATATAAATCAATACATTTGATCTGAAAAAAAAAT
Organism: Galerucella tenella; assembly: GCA_910591685.1. NCBI lineage: Eukaryota > Metazoa > Arthropoda > Insecta > Coleoptera > Chrysomelidae > Galerucella > Galerucella tenella. Next base: position 4,062 of record CAJUYH010003497.1, on the reverse strand, counting down.
AATAAATAAATAGATGGAATAATAAAAATGATAGCAAAACAAACCGCAAAAGTAATTTTCACAAATAATGAAATTCCAATTATGGAATTTATGATTGAATCCGTTTATCCTCCCAGGGCTATACTGCTCCTATATCTGTTTCTCATTTACTCTTATACACTTTCTTCCCAATTAATTGTCATTTCTGTGGAGTACTTGAATCCAATCGAGTGCTTGGATATCGATACAGAGCTCAATCGATTGCATAAATATCAAATAAAATATATTCAGAATTCTCGAGTTTCTTTTTTGTTTCTATTTTCTTTGTTGATTTATCTCTCATAAAATTGTTTTTTCGATTTATTGTGAATAAACCACTCCATTTCTTCATTCAATCTAAGTACACATATATATGCCCAGTAATAAATGATTGTTATATGCATTCTTCCAGCACACGTCGATAAATATTTCAATATCTCCATGTTGGACTGAAATTCAATATTTGTGATCCACATGAGATATCGCTTGGATTATGGAGACTCAATATGTCGAAATGACACCAAGATATATGGAATACGTTATCCTTGATCTGTAAGGAGATATTTCCACATATTTTTTAATGGAGACAAAAGAGGAAATGAAAAAACAATTATAATAAACTGCAATGATTTGAACTTTTTAAAAAATTGCATCAATGTAATTTCATTTCAAGCCATTATTCACAATTCTCAATAGAATTTTCCAAATCTACACATAAATATTGTTCAACCGACAATTTCATACATGCATATGTAAATAACTACGACAAATTTTTGTAATTGTCAAAAAATAATCAGTAAATAATTAAAATTCATCTACAATAATAATTAACAAAATTGTTTATTTGCCATTTTTATTTGTATTGTGAGAAGGATAATTTGCGAAAGTAATTGTGACAGTCAATCTATATTAGTGTCAAGAACAAAACGTATTAATGGTGACCATGGCCACCATAATGATATCCAGAATGATCATTGCCACCGGAATTGTGGACGTGAGCGAAAAATCCGCCATGTGGATCAGCATGATACGTCACAGTCCTCACATTTCCACCTGGTTCCTTGATACTGTACTCGCCTGCCACATTTTTTCCTTTAAGCAAAACAAAAATTGTAAATAGTATCAGGTACAGAAGTGGAAAAACAATAATTACCAATACAAGTACAGCCCCCTTAGCTTTTAAAATTCGTAATCGTTAGAATTTAGAATTGAAACAATATTTTGATATAATTTGTGTAATGCAGAATTTGTAGACACTTGATGATAATATTATTATAATTATTATTATTACCATCTCTGTGCTCCTTTTGGCCATGATAATCACCAGTATGATGATCTTCAACGCCATACGCAAACTCATATTTGGGATATGCTACATAATCGACATGATGGTGTCCATGATTGTCGTTTACCGACACCTCGTGTCCCGGCCCAACAACTGGTCCATGAAAATGGGCGAAACTGTGCGCGTAACCCGCCCATCCTTGTTCTACTTTTACGAGTACAAGTAGCGCCACAATTGTCAACAACTACCGATAAATAGTGCAAAATATAAATGATTACAATGAAAAATACACAGACGACCAATTATACAAAACATTTGTACCTATATACCCGTGTATTTGAGAGAGAAAAAAAAAATATAGAAGTTAAACATTAAAATCTCACAAAGCCATTCTTATAATCACAAATGAAAAGAAAAAAAAAAAAGACGAAAATACAAAAAAATTGTTTCACTGCAATTTAAAGTTATTTTTAGTATCTACTTTTTCAAGCGCTCAACTTTCATATGTCTTGTTGAGATTAAAAAGTGCCCTTTTGTAAATTTAATTAAACAAAAAACAAAAAAAAAATATATATGGGTATATTGTATGGAAAAAGTTGTTTTCCCCAGAAGAGACATTTTTGATAATACAAACCTTAAATGCCATTTTGCCGTTAATATATTATATCACTGTGTTTGTATAGTGAAGTTAATGATCAAATGATACTATCAACATGATTGTCATCGAGTTTTATATACGAAAACCCTTACCATACCAACAACAGTAGCTAGTCATATATTTTCAATTCTCCCCACCACATTATAAATTTCATCATTACGTGTTGGTATTTAACGGTGTATGATTTCCAGAGTATAGACATTATAATATATATCACAATAATGTGTTCGTTAGCATAAAAAGAATAAGATCGATTATTTAAACACAGATGATAAGAAAAAAAATTAAAAAACGCACGAGCGCCTTGCACCAATCGATTTTCTATTATGTATACATAAGTGTCGGCATTTCTCATTGGCGATACTCTACGTAATCACGCTCTGCCGTTCAGTCACATGCGCCATAATTAAAAAAAAAAAAAAAAAAAATTAAGTGACATTATTTCCTCAATCTCCAGTAATCAATAGGCCAATTATAAAAATATTGAATTATTATTGAATGTAAAATCGTTATTACGGAAAATTGTGTAGTTGATTGTCATTATTCAATTTTTGTTATTTTTTTTTTCTTCACAACTGGAACGACACAATTGCATTGCGACAAATTGGAAATTGGCCTATTCGCATGCTTACAAACAGATGTACATTGCATTATCCATCCATTTAATCTGTATACATGCATAGAAATAAATACACACACACACACACACATACATATATATATATATATATATTTTAGAATAGCAAAGTTTATATTCAACATACATCAAAAGGATTTACTGAATAAGCACATTATAAACAGACAACTAAAACTGAATAGCTTGCTAATGCAGTTAATGCATTCGCAATTACACATATGAAACAGCACAATTTCTAATTGACGTTGGTACCTTCAATATTTCTCCTTCTCTCTCTCTCTCTCTCTCTCTCTCTCTCTCTCTCTCTCTTTCATTTATTTATTTATTTTTCTTTTTTTGTTTATCGCGCAATTTTCGTGTACGCCTGTGTATTTATTATTAATTCAATTTTTTTTTTCGTTTTTTCATCACATTCATGGCATTCACAATTCATCACGGAAACAAAACACTTATTGCTTCAGTAGCTATATATACAATACGAGGCCACAATTTGGCAGGAACCTAAAGCCTGTGGGGAATAAAGCTAAAGAGAATATTTCACGCCAACGGTTCGCAATTCGGCTGTTTGCTTATGCTCTCTCCCTATCGCCCTCTCACTCCCCTTCACTCTTTTATAGACAGACGCTCTTTCTCACTCTGTCTCACTCACTCACTCACTTCCTCCCTCTGTGTATATCGATCCACTATCCCGGGGTTCGTTACATGCCACAATTTTGTGTCGACGCCAGTTGCATATAAATCTTGACTATTTACGCTCCTCGAATTCTCATTACCTTGTTAGCATTGGTTGACAAAGAAAAAAAAATAAAATAAATAAATGACGTGGTGAAATTAAAAAACAAGAAATAAAGAGAGAAGAAGATGCAGATGTATAATACGTGTTCGTAATTTAATTTTAAAATGTTTTTAATTGGCTTTAAAGTATGTTAAAATTATTTATTAATGCATTTGAAATTATTTTTGCAATACGGTGAAATTTATCGGTAAATACGCAATTTGTTTTTTTTTTTATCCAGCTGCCAATGAACCGTAACATCATTACAACTTAGACAATATCTCGATATAATATACAGTGTGTGTATATAATGTATATGTGTGAATTTCGAAAAAAAAAAAAAAGAAAAAAAAACTATGCATTGACACAACTGAAATATAATCCAATGGGCTGTGACGATATGCGAAGCGAAAAAGAGATATTGAAATATATATATATATGTATATTATATTTTATACATATTTGGATGTATATATACGGTCGACATTTGATACGCTCTACCAAGGAGCATCGCGGCGCTGCATTACACGCTCCAATTGCCACGTCGTTCAGTTGGAAAAAATAAAAAATTTTAATATAAAAATCATTCCCTGTCATTGGTTTGATGCTAACAATGACTCGTAATCTTTTCTTTATAAGCGAAGAAAATTAAATAATTTTAACTTTTTTTTCTTTTTTTTTTTTTTTTT
>CAJUYH010003496.1:0-32172 GCA_910591685.1 Galerucella tenella | reverse complement strand
AACTGTCATTCTTGTCAGAAAAACCACTTTTTGTTGGCCACACTGACCTTAGACTGAACTCCTCTATTGATTGATTTTTAACTGAAATATACGTTGGACACATTGCATAACTAAGTGGTATTCAGGTTGAGAGCTCAGTGTGGACAAGTATATCCAGCAGTACACGCTGTGTTGCAGCTTACATTTTTTTCGGCACTTCCGTATTACCATTTCTTTTCAAATCTTTTTGAAGCGCAATAAGTCGTTATTTTACATGTAATGTTTATAAACTTTTTTCAAGAAACTGTTTTAATAAATATTTTCCTAATGTGCAGATAATGAGCTTTAGCATCCCGATATTAATAGATGAACGAGCGAGCGTACCGAATCGAGGGCAGATGATAGTTAATGGCTGCTAAATCCTTTCCTGAATGTGTGGCACACTACTGTTTTTCACCTACCGAATAAACAAAAAAAGAGTTAAATTTAACAAAAAATGTTGACATTCACTGTTGTTTAATTGAAAAATTTACGTGAAATGTCAAAATTACAAGTGACAGATGGTGGAAAACTTCAAAAACCACGACGTTAATAATTATCCGCCCTTGTGCTGCTAAACAATACTTTCCGCCCTATTTTTGGTGTTAATATGATTATTTTTGTGGTAAGGTAAACCAAAAAAAAAGCGTTTCAAGCGTGTCTGACACATACATTTTTTTGCCAACCGAAAAAATAAAAAATATATAATAGTTTTGTTCCAACTAAGCGAAATGATGCGTACATGAACGTCATGATCATGCGCATAACAAAATTTCTGTTCCAACAATTCCACGGACTGATAAAAATGCGTTCCAACAAAAACTGGACACGTTCATGAACGTGTCGGCGAACGATCATTTTCATCAGAGATCTGGATGTAGTTCCGTTCGTCCAAACTGTCAGTTGATGTTTTAGGGCGAATTGTATCAAACAGTATCAAACACCTAAACTCGGTTTAATGATGACTGATGTAATTGTTGATAATAAATACATCAATCAGCCACAGTCTAAACATCAGTTATCAATAAACCGAGTTAAAGTGTTTGATACAACTCGCCCTAAAGGTTGGGTAATGGTAAATAAACATAATTCATTCATAAATAAAACGTGAACTTATAGGGTTGTAATGAAGTTCCTGAAAGTGGTAACAGTTTAAAAATGAATCATAGAATCCTTCCAACAATGCATAAGGTGTGATGTTCATGGATTAATTCTCGAACGTTTGATTCGTACATAAATAAGTTCACGAACGTTCACGTACTAATCAGAAGGTGCTTGTTGGAACAAACCTAATAGAACAAAAATTTTGACTAAATCTGACGTTTAATTATGGAATCTACGTTAAAGATCAAGTACACAAGTGGCAGATGGTGAAAAACTTCGTAGCGTAGGCGAAAAATACATGAACGTTACTCCTCATGATACATTATAAGGAAAAATCGTGATTTTTTATGAAATTGCTATTTTCCAGTTGGTTTCATATAAAAAATTGAACCCAAAACTTGTGACTGGTTACATTTGAAGCTCCCCCAAGGTGCGCGTCAGTCTGGCATGCCAACAAGCGCAGCTGATTGATCTAATCCAATGCGAGAGTCGCGCTTGTGTTTTGCACACCATCGCAAAAAGTGTCGCTTCCGAGCGAATGGGTTGTTCTATACCTGTACTGAATCTCAGTCTTCGTACCACTATGAATGTATATTTCGTAACGATAAATATATTTGTGCGACATTAAAAGTTACATTCTTATTTCTGTTATTAAAACATTGAGTACAATGGGTAGTGGGAGAAAGTGCACGGTTTGTACTTACTGGTTACAAATAAAGAAAAAAGAAAAGCACCAGATTTAGTTATTACAATTTTTATAAAGATGTCTTATACACTATCAGTTATTTATCGTCGAAATACGAAAAGTCAGCCAGCGAGGTTCTAATCACTCGATTCGATTTGAATAGTATCACAGTTAAATCTACCAGGACGCGGAGAAAGTTAAAAAACGCTGTCATGACGCGACGTACCGTCAAATTTCATTCAAGTCGCGTCAAATGTCATATAATCCCATATAGTGGATGTTTTTCGAGTTATTGAGCTTATACTGGTGTAGTATATCTACTTTTGGCGTTCCTACATTACTTAAAACTAAGCTCCTAATTTTTACGGATTTAGAGATAATGGCACTTTGAAGATTAGCTGCAACATTCTTGGCATGTATGCGAATGTATTTTTTACAATATAATGGTAAGATTTTTGAAGTATAGTAAGAATTAATTTTAAAAATGTGAATGGAACTTGGGCACATTAGAACTTTTAGGTGAATATCTTTATAGCTGAGTACACATGACTAGAAAGTCAAGAAAACATTGTTGTATTCTGTGTAAAAATTTCAATTTTTTATAAAATTGCAAAGCGCTTTCGGCTATTAAGCCATCTTCAGTGCGATACCTGCAAGTATTTTACATATTTCCAACTATTATTACTTACTTGCAGGTATCGCACTGAAGATGGCTTAATAGCCGAAAGCGCTTTGAAATTTTAAAAAAATTTAAATTTTTACACAGAATACAACAATGTTTTCTTGACATTAGATCTTTTAGACGAATACTTAAAAATAAATGTACTGAAAAACTTGTTTAATTAACAATAAAGAAAGGAAGAAAGTAGCAATGCAAATAAAACCCCTCAAGAATTCATCTTCATTAACGGCAAGGTTCCACTGAACAATTCAATTTTTTTAAATCCTCTTTCAATCATGGTAGTACTTCGGAGTGATTTACTTTTGATACACGTTACTGGCAGTCGTCTATTTTTTTTTAAATTGTATTAGACAATTTCTTAATGGAATGTGTTTTGAGATTTACGTTTTATAACATGTAATTGTAAAGCCTGCCCATTGCTGAATCGTTTGAATATTTTATCGAATATAAATCCAAGCTGTAACTGAGAACGTTTAAAAACAGTTAAAAAATTAACACCTTTCAAATGAAAACAAATAAGATACAATAATATTGAAAATTTAAATGTAAGTGTGAAAGAGAATACATATTTCTACTTCAAATATTCAGAATATTCTGTCAAAAGTGTATAGAAAGTAAACAGCTGCAAGTTTTAGTTATATATTTAGATTGCAAGTTTTAGTTATATATTTAGATTGCAAGATGGCTTTAATTTGATTTTCTCTCATTACCGAAAAACTGAATTCAAGGGTAATTCCACGTTCACATTTTCGAGACGAAACTCGCAGAAAAGTTTGTTTCTTTTCGTTCGCGTCGATGTGCATTTACGTAAATTGGAGATGGGAGCGATAAAATGACCAGTTCTGTATATGTATGCATGTAAGCCTAGATCATTCGTTAACTAATGCATAGTCATGTAGTCTGACTTATTTTAGACATCACATTCTTTGTTCTTTGTGTCTATACCTTGTTTTCAAACTAGGAGCATTTTAAGAAACCTCACTTACACCACTAAATGTTACTAGATTAAGAGGGTGTTCCCAAAGGGTCGTGTTCAGACTTTTTGAACTTATTGACAATTATGTGACATATGTATTATATTGCTCGCAGGGGGTAGTGTCCAATGAGGGATCAATGCAAGTATAGAATTGTAACCAAATGTCACATTATTGTGAACAAAATGTAAGGTTATCATAAGTAATTAATGTCAAATTGGATGATATAAATATGTGCAAAAAAGCTACTGTATGTTTAAATTATTCTCTATTCACATTTGATCTCGAACTAGAAGTTAACAGAAGTTTTGATATCGAAAAATACCATAATAATGTACTGTAATGTAAGTAAAACTTAATGTAGAAATATTCACAATAATTAGATTTTACTTGAAAATTTATATTAGTAACAAGAAAAAACAAGCATCGATTTTGTTTATCAAACTGGATTAATAATAAAAATAGCACTTAACTTGTTTGGAATATAATACTTAGTTGAAAATAAAACAACAAACGCGAAAAAGATGTACCTAATAAATATTGAAGTTATAATTTCATATAAACACAAAACTGACAAATATCGTTGTCAGTTGTATCAAAAAAGCTGTGTGAAACGGGCGGCAATTAAACCAATCTAGGCTGCAGAAATGCCAACTTAAATTCGAATCGCTCCTCTTAGTTTAAAAACAAAGTATGGAAAATCTAGATGTATTTTTCAACGACGAACAACTTTTTCTAATTAACATTTCCCGAAATTTTTAAAAAATCAGGTCTTGTAATGAAATTTTTGAAGGCTCCTCGTATATTAAGTTGATTTTCTTAGTGCATGTTTAGTTTTATTTTTGGGTAACTCAAAAGCTCGTAAGTTAAAATTCTCTCCGTCAAAAAATGAGGAATTTATTCGTTAGAAAGTTTTATAATTTTAAAAACACTTCGTAAAACGGATGAATCACACTATTAAATAGAATTAAATTAAATCCGTTGAAATTGCCTGAAGAACCTATAAAATCTTCGGGAAGCCTAATAAAACCCTGTTAAATCCTTTGAAATTGCCTGGAAAACCTAGGGAATTCACCAAAAAACTGATAAATTGTTTGAAAACCTTGTTAAATCGATATAAATTGCTTGGAAAACCTATAAAATTCACGGAAAGCCTGATAAATTGCCTGGAACACCTAGAAAGTCCTCGGAAAGCCTAATAAAATCCTGTTAAATCCGTTGAAATTGCCTGGAAAACCTAGGGAATTCACCAAAAACCTAATAAATTGCTTGAAAAGATTGTTATATCGATAGAAAATCCACGAAAAGCCTGATAAATTGCCTGGAAAGCCTAATAAAACCCTGTTAAATCCGTTGAAATTGCCTGAAAACCTTAAAAAATCCTCGGAAAGCCTAATAAAATTAGATCTTGATTTGTATCTCTTCTCCAGCCACATGTTTCAAACTGTTTTTTTTTTTCATTGGAACGTTAACAAATATTTTGTTTAGAGCTTTTGTCGACATATTCTTACATTGTTGTACCGCGCACAATCGATACATTTATAACCATCGCACAAAATCATTGAAATTATGTATAAAAATAAACTATCAACTTGCAATTTGTCAACTGTTTACGAAAGCGTGATGTCATAGACAGACAACATTACTATTCCATCGTTTTGGCGCACACTTTAAATTGTAGTTATGAAAATTTCATCATGTTTATTTTCAAAGTAATGTTTTAGCCAACGAGGTAAAAGAAAAAGGAGTGAAGTTAAGCGTGGTAGTGATTTAACCAACTTTCGACGGAAGTCGCCATATTGAGAAGCCACATTAATGACATTAGTCATCAATTCTTGTGTCAAATTGAAAAGACACGTTAAAAAAATTGTGATTTTCAGTATTAGAAAGGTGATTTATGAGTATTAGTATAAATTTAAGTTGATATTGAGTTGTACAATAGTGTTTGGAGACTGCTTTTATCCAATATATACCACCTCAAAAAGATGCATATCGTTACCCTAATTCGCAAATGTCGGAAGTCCAGTTTGATTTTTGATTTTACAAGGGAGGATAAAAACGTCTTATTGGGTTGAAGTATTAGTGGTTGATGATTATATTTTGGTAAACTACGTAATTTAGGGTTAGAATCTGTTATTTCAAAACTGTTTTTATTAAACAAATTTTTTTTTAGGATAGTATTAAACGAGATGGTGCCAAAAACCCAATTTTGGCAAAAATGAACTTACGACATTTGCGAATTAGGGTAACGATATGAGAGTTTTTTGTTTCCCCCAATTGAATAATTTAATGTACGTCTCCGGTTTGTTTACGCTTCAACGGAAGTCGGCCATATTCAGAAGCCACTTTGGTCGATGATTCTTTGTACTGTTATGTTCTCTCCTCTTTATTTTACCTCGTTGGTTTTAGCCAAGTAAGTAAATGTTAACGATACAATAGACCAGTAATAATGTGTTTTGTACTTATGAAATAGAAATATGTGATTTCCAATTACTCTCAGTTAATTCAGTTTTTAAACGTTACCAGTTAAACATTTTAAAATTCCATTATTTTTATTTGAAACCTCGCCGATCAGCATCGTTTCTATACTCCGACGACAATTAAAACACACCCAATCACAATCACACTACGAATTTTTTTGGTCCTTAACGATTACCTAGACGACGTGATCGTACCGTCACTATTATTTGATTCGACATCAAAGTTTAACACTAAAAGTTTCGTTTCTTCGGTACCATTTCGACTACCTACAGCGCACACCAACTTCGTGTCATTTGCTCTAATGCGCCAAACGACACCTCCAGCTCCTCCACTCTCCAAAGCGACCAAGTTACGAATGAAATCCCCTGTGCGCACGTCCCAAAGTTTGACCGTTCCGTCGTCCGACGAGGTTATCACAAAACGTTTGTTGAATTGCAGGCAAGTTACGGCAGATTGGTGCTTGTATGGTCCTGAAACATTATTATTTGTTCATACATTCTTTTTATACGTTTTCGCTACTATACAGTGTGTTAAAAAATATACAAAGGATCTGTAGAGGGCTCTGTAGAGGGATTTATATCTGTTGGGCATTAAAGACTACTATTATTACTTAAAAATAATGCAATTATTATTCTACACCTTACCTGATAATGTTTGAAGACATTGCCCAGTTACAATATCCCAAACTTTAACAGTAGAATCGGCATTACCAGAAACGAGTATATTATTTCTCAACTCCATACCCGAAGTTAACGACTGATGACCCATCAATGTATGTTTGCAGGCTCCCGTTTCCACTTCCCATACACGAATGCTCGTATCCAATGAGCCACTCACAACGTGAATTCCATCAAACTTGAAAAATAATTAAAAAAGAAGCTAAAGATGAATGATTCAATTGTTGAGGGTGAAGAATGAATAGCGGGTTGCTCTCATTTGCTAGTATTTATCATGATTAGTTGGAATTCTACTGTAGGAGACTGGGATTATATAGATTACACATTTTTAATGAAGATAGTAAAATAGTCCCAGACTTCTACAGGAACTCAACAACAAATTCAAACCTTTTACTAAATAATCATAGAAAAAATATCATATTGGAAGTACAATGAATATGATTATATTGAAATATATAAGAGAATTATTCAAGATAAGTAAAAGTACTGGATAAACCAATATCGTAATATTTAATATTAATGACTACAAAAAAAATATTCTTACTTGTAATGAATATACTCTATTTGTATGACCTTCTAAAGTATGTAGACACTCTTCAGTTTCAGGATTCCACACTTTAACCATAAAGTCATAAGCGCCAGACACTACTAACCTACCATCATATTGAACACAACGAACAGCAGCCAAATGTCCAACAAGAACATGAAGAAAACTGCCAGTTTCTATGTCCCAAACTCGTAAAGTAGCATCCCTTGAACCACTTACAACTCTGAAATAAGATAGATAACAGTTGTACTAGATTCAGATCCTCAGTATAGTGCTAACAATATATATAGTGACGAAATCGGTACTGACAACATCTTCAGTCTTTTATTAAAACGTGCAGTAAAGTTGAAAGGGTTAATATCATATGGGAGATGCTGTTAGAACCACTTTACATAACTAAAGAAGAAGTAAAATCTATTTCATTTCGATTTCAAATCTAGCAGGTTATTAAAGAATAGCAACAACCACATCCAAATTATTCAGACAATACCATAGTGGCCAATTGAATAAACCACAACACCAAACTCTGAGTCAAATTAATTCGAGCAAAATTTTAGTTAATTTATATAATATATCAAAGATTTAATGTATTAACAATTCTTTAAGAAATCATACTTACTTTTTTCCATGGAGATGCATACATCTAACAGTTGAAGTATGTCCAAACAAAGTATGAATACAAACACCAGTATCAGCATCCCACACTTTTAATGTCCTATCCGTACTTCCACTAATTATTGTACTTCCAGACATCTGAGAAGACCAAACACCACCCGTATGTCCCACAAGTGTTCTTAAGCACTGATAAATAATCAAAATACATTAATTAGTGTTGCTCATCATGCATTTAACAAGAAAAAAGTGCATAATAAAATATTAACCAAAAATAAGTAATACTTTAAAATTAAGACGCCTTGTAGATTCATTTTACAGTTTATCTACGGGAGAAGCTTGATTATCGTTTTAATGTGTACAATTATCAAACACGGAACAGAAATAAATTTTATATTGAAACTGTTGCTAACAGCTCAACACAGAATTCGCTATTTTTTAAAGGTCTAAATCATTATAGCACTCTCCCAGAAAGAATTAAACATTTAAATTCTGTAACAGCATTTAAAATCCAAGTCACAGATGTTTTAATGAATGAATATTTCTCCAGGAACAATAACAATCTATAGAATTAGTTAGTTTTAATTAAATGAGTAGTGTAGATATTCTACATATTTTAAATTGTATGTTTTTAAATTGTATATATTTTTATAATATTAGCAAAATGAGCTAAATAAAGGAATTAATAACAGGGTGTAGCAGACTAATATCGTAAACAAATAGATATTTGAATTAATAAAAAAAAGTAGAACGTGTCGCGGGACACACGGTAGGAACTTTAGTTCCTTTTGAACGATTGAGCACTCCGCCTACGGCGTCGTGCTCCATCTTCGTCCTCGTGCGATATGGCCATCATATCCACACTAGTTGCACAAACTACAATTTCTTTCAAAACATGCCCTTTTACATTTAAAAACTACCTGTCAAATCAGTTTATCCATCCATTTTAAAGTTATCGAATTAAAACATTCAAGTTTTCAAAATTTCAACACCCTGTATTTCGAAAAGTAGCTAGACCCCTTAATCGCGCAAAAAAAATTATGGAAATAATAGTAAAAATTGATCCGAGCAAATTCAAGTAGATCACTAGCACTGCGAATACCAGCTTTGCATAGAATTTCAATATAGCATCGGTGGTTCAGTGGTTAGAATGCTCGCATTGCATGCGGGCGGCCCGGGTTCGAATCCGGGCAGGAGCATATTTATTATTATGAATCGCTGCTTCGTAAACGAGAGAGAGACTAAGGAGGCACAAGCACGCAAAAGCAAGGCACATAACGAAGCAATGTAACATAACGTAGCGTAACGCGTAACGGTCAGATCTTTCGCGTCGCGACCCCTGGTCGCTCAAACATAACCTGGCGTAAAGAACTAAAGTTCCAATAATGTAATTATTGGAACTTTAGTTCTTTACGTAAGATCTATCCGTTACGTTACTTTATGTTATGTTATGTTACGTTGCTTCGTTATGTGCCTTGCTTGCGTGCGTGTGCTCTCTCCCGAGTCTCTCTCTCGTTTACGATGCAGCGATTCATATGCTTCGGCCGGGAATCGAACCCGGGCCGCCCGCGTGGAAGGCGAGCATTCTACCACTGAACCACCGATGCTATATTGAAATTCTATACAAAGCTGGTATTCGCAGTGCTGGTGATCTACTTGAATATTTTCGGATAAATTTTCATTATTATTTCCATAATTTTTTTTGCGCGATTGATCTTTTTTGTTTATTTACAGCATCGGTTGTCAGGACGGTAGGTTGTGTTTACTGGTTTCTAAGTTTAACACGTCGGTAAGTGATTTACTTACCGTTCAGACGTCGAAAAGTAATAAATAGCATAAAAACAATTTCTCCAAAATGCAAAATGTATTTTAAACTGATCGAGAAGTATAAATGTCACTTTTGACATTTCGTTCATTTCGAAGAAATTTAAATTATTTTATTCGGAATTTATTTCAATACGATCGCGCAAAAAATGGTATAAGCATCTCGAACGTTAAGGGTAATTACAACGTTTGCATGTAGATTCCTCTCGTAGAATTGGACTAAACAATAAAAAAAACTTCTTCGCGGGGAATCGAACCCGGGTCTACCGCGTGAGAGTCTGGATCGCTTACTACTCGACCACCGAGGAATATGCAAATTGTTTCTATAACGTCAGATGTATAACATTAATTTTATTTTATTATTAATTTTTGCTTAAAAGGAACTAAAGTTCCTACCGTGTGTCCCGCGACACGTTCTACCTTTTTTGTTTTATTTTTAATGTTTTATTAACTTTGCAGAAATATTGATAAAAAGTTTATGATTATAGAGTTGTCACCTAGAGGGTAAAGTTGTCGACAGTTTTAGTTTGTTGTTCTATGTTACAGCTTGATCAGTGTTCATGTCGCTGTAGTTGTATTTTTGTAGTAACAATTCGATATTTTGAATCGATAACCAAATATCGATACCATAAATGTCAACTGTTAAGAGATATGTAAACAAAGTCAAACTTGCTAAAAATGTAACTCTAAATATTAATAAAAAAATTTATATTAAACCAAAACTAAAACTACCGTTTGCCCTAAATGTCTATATTTTCAAATTACATGACTGTATTAATGTCATGAAAGAGAAGGGTCAAGTTTCTATGGAAAGCAACAAAATATGAACTGGTTATAGTCCAGTGTTGCCGATTCAAAAATGAAAATTACCCGAACTTACTATTCAAATTATCAGAATTTGTCAAAATTACCAAAAGGACAGATTGGTTATCTAAATAAAGTCTTCGGCCCCAGTCAATATGGAAAATCCCCAAAAACAATAGCCATTTTATATATCCCTTCTACAAAATATTTGAAAAACTATTGGATCCAAATTAGTGAAATTGTCTAAAAATCGGATAATCATTCTCGCATTGACAACACTGATACAGAATGAATAAAATGATGTATGTTGATGAAATCACTCGGTCATATTATTTCGATTATATTTAACAATTATTAATGGACAATCGTTAACATTGGCTCTTGATTGGCTGCTTGCGATGACCTTATTTTAGTTCGCATATTTTCCGGGGCTCATGTTTGGTTCTGACAACTGTATAAAATATTTTGTGAAAGTTATTAACAGCTAAAAAAATTAATAGACAGTAAAAAAATAAAATTATTAACAAGCTATGGGCTTAGAAGACTCGTATGTAGTTTTCTATAATATATAATTATAAAAAGCAGTTGTCGATTTAAAAATATATTAGTGTAAAATTTACCTTTCCAGTAGTAGCAGACCAAACTTTTAATGTATTGTCATCTGACCCACTAACAATTCTATTTCCGCAGAATTGAAGACAGGTTATCACATGGTCATCATGACCTTTCAAGACTTTTGGTAGTTTATTTGGTTGAGCTGATCTCCAATTCATTTCTATTGTGTGTTGCCTCATATAGGTAGCCTGGAATGAAATTTCATTTGAATTTTTATACACAAAGAAAAATTTTGAACTGCATCTAACGATAAATTTTCATAGTAATTACTGAAGAAGAAAAATTTAATCTTTGTGCAATGAAGGGAATAAAAAAAGTAATCAAATATTCTAATAAGTCTTACTCTACATATTTTAATAGAATAATGCTTTTTTAGGAGATAATAAGCTAAATACAGGTAATATACAGAAAAAGAATACATGGAACAGACAAGTGTCAAAAAAAAATTAATGATCTTAGCTTAGTGGTAGAAATAACTGTATCCATCCAGAAATACATGGAGATTTCTATTTGTGGACATGTATTACTTATCAGTATCAAATAAATTAAGTTAGGATATATAAAATATACAACAGTAAATCCAAATAATAAAATCAATATGTTATTTCCTCCAATAATATATTTGTTTACGTAAGACAGACTGTAATGAAATGAAGTTAGCAATAAAGTGAAAAAAATAATTTAGTGGAGACAATTTGACAGCTAGTTTATTATCAGATGAAGCACTAAGCACTTTAGTATAGTTTGGCAAGTTTATCTGAAGCTATGCGGCATCGGTAAGAGGCGAGGAAAAACATGGCGTCAAACGTACAAATGGCGTACGGTACCTATTTTACCAAGTAAAACTGAAAATACAAAGGTCACTGACAATACCAACGCCACTGGATAAATCAATATCAGTCAATTGACGAAGTGAGAGGGAAGATCACACGCACGCGCTTGCCAATAAGAAGTCAGCTGGTCGATACAAATCACCTATTATGTAATTCGGAGGGTGTGGTCATTATGGTTTTCGTACAACGCTGCCAGAGCTTGAAGAAGTCCATAACAAATTTGGAAAAGTGTTCATCTTTTAATATTCATAAATTGAAAAAATAATGTTGATAGAATAAATCCAAGGAAACAAGCACATTATAAAATTAAAGTTTAATCATATTTTCAATATTGTTAATAATAAAAAGACCCATTTATAATTATTATCACTACATAGTTAGCACTTCAGTTTTTTCATAGTTAAACGTGGCAATGTCGAATGTTTTCGACTGCATTCCTTTCACGGTTTCAGATAAACTTGCCAAAGTATAACTCATATTTAACACAGCAAGTCTGCAGTGGAATAAAAGACACAACCAGCCCAATTTACAAGCTGTCAACGTTTTAAAAAACCATTTGAAAATTAGTAAGTGCGAGATTAGTGGACAGAAACAGTTAAAAACAATGGTGTTTTCAACCAATGACAGATAATTTAAATCTTTACTTACTTTCCAAGGAGACATATGTGTTGGAGTCCTAGAAGACATTCTCTTTTTCGGTATTTCATCAATGCCCGCCTGTTTACATTTTTCTTTCCACAAAAGGTTATCTTCAGCTAATACGCGCCAACTTCGACATGTCTGAGCAGCTCTCAGAAGGTCTTTTGGTTCCAGGAATGATAAAACTTTTAAAGCTAATTCTTTTGGTAACAATGATATAAAATCCCTTTGGAACTGTGGCTCAATAACCTAAGTACAAATACATAAATATTTAAAAACATAGAACAATAACTGTCAGTGGACAATTTGTAAACAAAATCTTATATTGTTCAATTTTTCCCTATCTGACTTACCTGCATCATATGCCTCACTTGTGTTGGTTCGCAACTAGCAATCAACTCATTTATGGCCATAATTCTTTCTGCATTTGACCAAGTAGTGAACCGGTTTAACCAATTGGACAAATCTGGTGGAGGGTTATCCTTCGTCGGTATAATGGCCCTCGACCGACCGCTAGATGGCGTAGCACTACCTGACAAAGTCTGCGAGGAGCAAGAGCTGTTGGCTGATGCTGAAGAAGCGCCATTACTACGTAACGTTGGCGAATCTGGTTGGATTTTTTTACACGGTTGCATCGACAATCCATTACTAACGTCCAATTTGCGTTTACGCTTAAAATAAAGAAATTATTAGTAAAAGAAAATATTCAACGTTTTTATATTATATCTCATAAAAATGTCAGAGAGAAGATTAGTCAAGTATCATTTGTTAGTCACCAAATAAATTGGTACTAACTCGAGTAAAAAGTATTCATCATGTTAAAGACTGTATTCTTAAAAGTATAAACTCTGATATTCCCGTTTTTCATTGCTCGTCGTCATTACCACGTTTCTACTGTATAGATCATGCTTCATTGCCAACTTTTTTGGGCCGATTCACCCTATATTTCAAAGCACAAGTCTTGAATTCATCCACCTGTTTGTTGTACTTTGTTGTTAAGGATATTAGAATAACATGAGGCAGATCTGAGCATGCTTTATGTACACCACTTGAAAAATAAATTTTACCAAGTATTTTTTTTCAATTGAATCAAAACATGTTGATCCAACTAATCCATTATTTAAGATAGAGACAAGTCAATGAAAATATGATATTTCAACATATACTTACCCAAATTCGTTCAATTGAACCAATATAACTTCTTTTTAATTGTGAACTTCTTGGAGTATTTGATCGACTAATATTGTAATTATTTATTTCTTTTATTTCTTCACTGCTAGTTATATCTTCAGACTAAAAAACAAAAATGCTTCAATCATATCAACAAATCTCATGCAATTTGATATTTGATAATCATGCACCACAGTAAAGTTTAGAGTCAAACTTATTTTTGTAAGAAATACTCACATTTTCATCAAGAAATTCTTGGTCTAGACAATCTTCCCAATTATCATCTTTGCTATTGGCATCATCGTCGTCATCACTGTCATCATTATCCTCCACTTCATCTTCACAGTCTTCTATCAATCCTAGTTCATTTAAAAAGGTACTTTTTTCTAATTTTTCTACTTCTTCGATATTATAGTCATCGATTTGAAGAATTAAGGGTTGTTCTGTATTGCTTTGTGAAGTACCTTCAAACATATTTTCTTATACTCTGTTTATTTTATTTTTTCAACAAATTGGTGATACAAATAGGCACATAAAGATAGAAAATAATATTGGCCATCTTTATTCGATTCAGTCGAATTACAGTTCCCTGAGCCTTCAATTCAGTAAATCAAAGAGCTTCCTGCCAAGATAAGATCATTTTCCTTTTTAAACCTACATGACCCACGAAATTGACTTCTGTGTACAGTTCCCAACACTTAACATTTCAAATTATAATATTCAGAAAGTTTGACTCGCGACTATTAGAGAAAATAGGAAAAAACAATGCAATATAGAGGTGTAACATTATCTTTAAAAGAGGATATAAGACATTGTAGAAAGTGTCAGTTTAATTATCAATGGCTTCATACTCATTCAATTTTACACATTTTGTGTTTAAGGTATCCAAATATTTATTTTAATTAATTTTACCGACTGCCATAGAAGAGTTGAGATGGACAGTAAAAGATGCATTGAGGTCATTAAGCATAAACTACTTACCAGGATTATTTTCACCACATAAAGACTCTAAGCAGACAGTCTCTGTGGGGCTAGGACTAGTACAGTCTTGTTTAGGAAGATCTGAATTTCTATTGATGCATTCTGCCATTCTATCAATCTACATCAGGCGGTAAAGAGCAATTCTATCATATTTCCTAAAACAAATGAGATAATATAATGTTATACTATCAACAATAAATAAAAGCAATCTTTTTTTAGATGTGTTTTTAAACAAATTAAGGAGTATTAATTAATGCATGAATATGGTTAAATCAAATATTGCCACAAATTTTCTTTTTACCCAGATTTTTTGACAATGAGTGAATATATGTATGTCATTAAAAAACTAAATTTATATTAAATACCACTCAAATTTTCTGTAGTATATTTATCAAAAGTTTCTATAACATTTTTGAAGATTTTATTTAATATATGATATGACTCAATAATTTAAACATAATAATACCCTTTTTGAGGTACTTCTCAAAGTAAATTTCATACTATAGTGTTTATTTAAATAAATTGAAAGGCAATTAACTCCAAACTAATACTATCGTAAAGTTTCAAGAAGTAAGAAATATTTATTTTAGCATAACACATTATATAAAAATGTGTACTTTTTTTTATTTTCATTTATTTCTAATATTCTTCTTAATCAAATCTTATCACTGACTTGTGTATAATTTTGCACTTAAATCTTCAGACTGTATAATTCTCTCTTCAGTGAATGAGGCAAAATAGCATAATTAAAGTACGGTATGTCATTTGTCATACAAAGTATTTAATAACTAACGATATTGAACTTTGAATTTCAATCCAAATGAGTAAATACAATTTTAAAAAGGAAATAGATTATATAGTAAACAATTTTTTGCGTGTTTAGCACCAAAATTGATTTGTTCTAAACTTGATAGATAGACACAGCAAGATCCTTACAAACTTCTGACAGAAAAGTTTATCCAAAATCAATTGGAGGAGTTAAAGCAATATTTGTCTCCCTTGCTAATAGAAGAAAGAAGTTGAAATGGACAGGTGCATTATTAATATACTAAAAACTATAGACTAAGTTTTTACCATATGCTAGTAACTAAAAGTGAATATATACTTAGAACATATACCTACCTAATAACTTCAACACTGTCTGCTCTCAAGTATTTTTTAATGTAATTCTTGAACAACATACTATTCAGATAAATTAAATCCTACATTTAATAGTTTCTGTTTTAGAAAACATTTTAAAGAAGCACTAAGTTGTTTTGTTTGCAAGCAGAAACTTCCTATTAATTTAACCAGAAATGCAATAAAACTAATTTCTGGTATAAAATAGTAAGTACTTAATTATTATTTGTAATAGAAACTAAATAATGTAAATTTTTAAGACATTGAAAGAAATATAATTAAGTAAGCAAATATAAGTACCAAGACAAGAATAAAAGAAAGTGGTTATAACAAATACCTTTACACATTAAAACGTTTCATAACAAAAAATTAAGTGCAATTGCAATATTTTACCAGGTGTAATAACAAATCTTTGTAATCTAGTAGCCTTGCCAAAAATAAAAAGTAATTTACAGATGTTAGGTAAAAAATAGCAACATCCAAAATAAATTGCTTTTGTCCACTAGACTCACAGACCACATATATATAACCAAACTAGACTTTAATATTCAATCGCCATGCGACTTAAGACAAAAAAAATTAACAATTAAGCTGGTACAGCAAAATGTTTACTTGATCCATAGTAATAGTTTCTACCTATAATAAGGTAAAGAAAAACCAGTGTTTATATTTTACCTACAATAGGATTGTTTTTCACGTCGCAAGTAATTAAAATATTTGGAGTTTCTAAAGTAAATAAACTATGCAAATGGTGGATGTCGCAAACATAGTAGATTTTTCACAAATAATCATTTTATACCTAAACATGTTGAAATAGTAATTAACTTACCGTGGTTACCATATATCTTAACATCTCAGGTAAAACCCAGCCTCCTTATTTTCCTTTAGGACTTTATTTTAGGAATTTTCTTTTCTCCGTTCTCGTTTTGAGATAAATGAGCCACTCTGTTTGTCTTCTGTCAATTGTAGTTATAAACTGGTGTCGTTCGATTCGTTTACTCGGGACACACTATTTAACCCATAGCGGTGTATCTATATTCCATAGTGTGACTTGACACTGGCCACAGAGCTCCCATTGTATACCGCATAGATTTCTCTATGGTATACCAGCTCAAAGATCGATACATAGAGAATTAGAGAAATATAATTGTCTATGGATCGATAATAAGTTGCGCTCGTGGTTTCATACCACGACCACAGAATACAGATCACTCGAGGAAAGAAGAGGAGTTGTGGAAGAGGAGAGTCGGCTAATCTAATTTCGTAACCTTACTTTTTTTACTGTCTACAACTGATAATAAATAAAATAATTTGAAAATGTTGAATGAAATTAAAAATCCCAATAGTTTTGTAGAAAATACCATTTATTCTCCAAATAAACCTATGGAACCGAGAAATCATTTTTCAAGAACTCCAGTTATCTACGATAATTTATTTTTTGTAGATTTCAACAAAACAGGTAGTACTAAAATAAACTTAAAATGTAATAGATTTTAACAGCATTAATTTTTTCAGGAAACTGTATTCTCGGGTCATCGGCAGTAAATAAAACTTTTTGGGAAGGTACACTACTGTATTTCGAAAATAGTAAGAAGTTAGAACAGTATGATTATCATGGATCATATGTTTACAGCACTACTTCAGATGGAAAATTTATCAATGAAAAATTGGTAAATGATTTATCCAACTTATTTTTCAATATAAATACTTTAATAGAAAAACTATATTTTCAGACAAAATAATTCTTAAATATGGCACCTTACAGCATAGAAGTAGATAAATAACTATTAAAATGAAGCACTTTTCCAATATCTTTTTTAATTAAAAATATGTTATAATTAGGCAAATCAATGCTGTTTTTCTGTAATTCTAGATTGCATTAGCAGATGATACAGGGCATATTAATGTTCTGTCTATTGATGAAGATAATACTATCAGAACTATAAACTATTTCCGACTTGCTGACAGAGTTCCACAAGTAGATGTTTGGGACAATTCTTCTAGAATTTTGGGATGTGGTAGCAAATCAGTTTACATTTTTGATTCTAATTCAGTTGATGGAAAACCTTTGCAACAATATGAGTAAGTCAATATAAGTACTTTCAAGATTTTCATCTGTTTAGTAGGAATATTAGGTAGAAATTATAGTTTTAGATATTGTCTTTTATTGAATTCCAACTATATTTCATACATAATCTACCCAAAGTTATTCACCTTTCTATAAAAATTCTATATATATTGTTTTATCTAATAATTGATGCATATAAGTATAATTGGCCATTACAAATTCCATATTTGGAATGTATGTGTATTAAAAAATGTTTTTGTATATTACTTGTTTTTGAGTTCCTAAAATACTAGTAAATATTTGATTTATTTTTGCACTTTCAGTTTTTATCATTGTGATACTGTAACATGTGTGAATACGTTGAAAGAAGATACAAATTTATTTCTATCTGGAGGAAGAGATAGATTGGCTTGTATTTGGGATATAAGAAATCCTGTTGCTGCATCTTGTAAGTATTGTCAAAATAATACAAAAACTCTAAAAACTTATAAATACCAACTTTTAACCAGTATTGTAATATACACTAGACTATTGCTTTTTCATCCATCAACATAACTTATTTTTCCACTATGGGTTATAAACTATTGAATACTTTTTTTTCTAGTAATCTATACCAATGAATTTTCATCTGTGACAAGTGTAGCATGGAATCAACATGATACCAATTATATAGTGGCAGGTACTCAAGCAGGTGACGTGTACCTTCTAGACAAAAGAGAACCAAAAGAATTTATTTCTGTTCTTTACTGCTTTTCTGCTCCAGTTAACCGAATTTGCTTCAAAGATGTTTCGGACTTTGCGGTTTGTGGAGATACAAATGAAGTATTAATCATCAATTCCGAAGCAAGTAATTTAGATATTGTTTATAAAAATGAAAAACATAAAGGACATGTTAAAGGACTAGCTTGGTATAAGGACATTTTATATTCTTGTGGTTTCGAACAATCGTTGGTTAAACATGTAGTTTAATGCATCTATTATCTCATGTGTAAGATCGTTTGTAATTTAAAATATGTGGGTATTTTTTTAATAAAGTTTGAAAATGTATTATTGAAGTATCACTAGTTTTTATTTTCAACAAACTACAATGGTGAGCTATATTTTCCTGTATATAAATGTTTTTGAATGATGTGGAATATACTTAGTAGATTAATGTTACTATAACTTTTTAATACTTACCTTGTATAGTTAATTTAAAAACGTTTGAAAATATGTTTCAATTGATTGTTCAACATCCATGTAAAACTGGCGAATCAGACAGACGTTTTTCTATTTAGACATATCAAACTATCGATAGTAGTTATGCTCGATTTATGGAGAAAACCGATTTCCTATCAAAATCTAATAAAGATTGTATATTATTATGCATTTATGTTCCAAATTGTAAGTTTTATGATATATTTCCATTCAAATTATATGCATTTGATAAAATTTGCATCAATATCCATGTTGTCTTGCATTATACCAGTGGCGGATTTACGAGCAGGCTGAGTGGGCTAGAGCCTAGGGCGGCAAATTTGGGGAACGAATTTTTTTTTACCTCAGAAATCAAAAAGATTTTTCTGTGACGGTTTTCTGATGTCTTACAGATAGAAGTCTGCAACAAATTTTGTCGATGACTTTTCTCTCTCACTTGTCATTGCACATTCCGAGAGTAGCAAACTTCCATATTCTAGAGTAAAACAGCTAGTTCGCCGCCCCTCAACCAGTAATCGGCCTCTGCGCCCTTTGCCCACACTTTTTATGAGTGAAAAGAGCGAAATTGTAAAAAATATGCCCCTCTTCCCACTAACAACCCATACATGCCATTCTTACTACTGGTTGCCTGGTTGGAGGCTTCGAACTGGACGGTTCACAATGAAATTGTTGCATTGTAAAAATAATGTATGATATGACAATTGTTGAGGCAAGGGCGGCAAAAACTATTCAGCCTATACCTTGAAAATTTGTAAATCCTTCATTGCATTATACCTCTAGCTGTGGTATTGTAATTTCCTTGTGCTATGATCATTTGCATCCCAGAGTTTTGTGTGAAATTTTGACAAGAAATAATCACATTCACTCGAAGACGTTCAATTTTTTAATTTTGTATATTAAGGAAAATATTATTTAGTTAAGTGTGTACGTAATAACAATAAAATTGATGACAGATCAATGTTGAATAATGTAATTTTTAATTCCTTTTTTTATAAAACAACATAGGTTAAAAAAATCTCTACCCTTACTCTAACATTCATAATTTATTTTTTTTACTTTTCTTTTTCGGTACATCACCTTTAGATTTTCTCTTTGTAGTAACATCGTTACTGTCCATCGGTTCCACAAGTGGCGAAACACTGAAGCCATCAATAGATGGAGCAACAAGTTGTAGAACAAACTTTTCGTGTTGAATATTGTTGGAATCTAAACTTAACCTAACTTTTACTGGATCAAATGCATGAAGTACGATGTTGCCTGCTTTTTGACTTTGATTCTAAAACATAATTTTTCTACTATTACCAATACTACAGAATATCCCACTCACATAGAAGCGACCCCTTCATTCTTATTAAAAACAGCTCCATTATTAGGTGCTGATACAGTCAGTTCTTTATTTATGGTTGCCAAGTGAAAAATTGACAACCCATGTTACTTGTCACACATATCAAATTTGCTTAATGTATAAATGTTAATTTACCATTGATGGTGTTCCTATAGTTTGGCAAGTTTATCTGAAGCTACGGGGAATCGGTAAGAGGCGAGGCATATATCGATGGTCTATTTCCATATGTGGCTATCTACAAAATGTTAATTATACAGGAAACAGAAAAGAAAGTTTGATACACTTTATCAAATCAAGGTCTACAAATTGCCCTGTGAGGTATTACGGATATTTCAACTTATACAGTTCATGATTGTTTTTTATACTAATTTGGTAAAAAAATCTCAGGCAGTGACTTGTAAGGACAAAATTAAATAAAAAAAACGCAGATAGCTACTTTTGGTATTAATATATTTCCTCAAAATGGTGGTAACATAAAAGGATATATTGGAGCTATCCTAAGAAAAATCTTGAGAAAAAGGCCAAATCATCAGTTCATTAATCATTATTGTTAAAAAAGTCTTCTTCGTCAGGGTCATTAACGTCAGGCACCACAGTTTCATCTTCTGCAATACTTTCGTCGCTTAACAAATTCATAAAAAAGAGTCGACAGTCGTCTGGTACGCTACCAGAATTGCAAATCTCTTTTAAATGTTTTAGCTTCAGTGCAGAAATTTTTTTCTTTTCTTTATGTAAAGGTTTGAGACATACCTCCATGGTACGAACTGTAACTCGCCGTCCTCTGCGTGGAAGAATCATGATACTACGGAAATCCTCATCAAAGTCGGTTTTGATTTTCATTACAAAGGGAGCTGCCTTCTCAAACCTTATCCACTTTATTTGGTGCCAGTTAACTACATTGCCATCTTGATCTTTATTTCGATTCACCATAATTAGCTTTGCCAGTGATTTCCAGTCAAGAAAACCAATGTCATTTTTTTGGAAGACTTCGTATTTGGGTTGATTTTGTTTTGCTCTTTGAGCAATCGTCACCCATTCATGGGGTAAATATACTGGTACATTTTTGGCAGCTGTTTCGATTCTGGCATGCATCGAGTCACATTCCATTTGACTGTGGCCCGATACTAGAAATTTTTGATCGATGACTTCTATAGGTAAAACTTGCACGGCATAAATGAACATGGCGGCCACAAATTGATTTTTGTTCTGCCCCCCACACGTATCGCTAAAAAGCCGTACATTTTTAATAGTTGTAGGTAGGCTTTTTAGATGGTGAAATAAGCATGACGCTATTTCGCATGGGCCACGTGAGCCTTCTACTTCAGACCACATGTAACATTTCCCAGTATTATACCCACAATTGAAAATTGTGAAATTGTACGTAGCCAACTTTGTCTTGTAAAAAAGGATAGGGTTTGTAGGATCTGTTGGCACATACAATACCTGCTGCAAATCGAAATTGGCTGAATGTATCTCCTCAAGATTTTCTTTGGATTCGGATTTGTCCAAGTTTTTTTCTTGTCTAGCCCTCTCCTTATTTTTTATGTGAACCTTATATTTCTCAAACATCTTTTCTTTTGTTTCCGTGTTGGCAGTTTCATACGATGTGCATAATGCACATTGATCCTTTCTTGGTTTATGGAATGATAAGTTGAAATGGGTCCTAAAAATATGACGGTAGTACGACTCTTTTAGGCTTTCCTTATTCTCTTTTGTGCATTCTTCTTTATACAACCTGTGCATCTGCTGTATATTTAATTTTGAGTCCAAGTACATTTTTTTGGAATCTTTCCTGCAGTAATGGGAGGCAACTGTAGGAAATTTGTTAATATGGGTTTTTAAGAAATCTAGAGCTTCCTGTGATATTTTTGAGATTCCATAACCACCTCTTTTATCTTTTTCGGTAGTATTACAGCCAGAGACTCGCTTCTTTATTGCAATATTAAGAAATCCTTTCTTAATGCCCAAGGTACTTAGCAGCATTGTTCTACATACATTAATCCTAGAGTCTTTAATAGTTAGGTAAAATTTCATGGATTTGGATCTCCTTAAGTTATTTGGCATTCCAGTTGTTCTTCTTTTACAATCAGTAACCTCAACCAAATTATTAACGAAATCTCGCTGCCTGTCAACATTTGAAAGATTCCAGTACGATGTAAAAATATTAGTCCTTTCTTCTTGGCTAATTCGAGCACTGCACTTAATCCTTAAATTAGAATAAAAAATTGAGACAAAAACTAAAAAAATGATAATTATATTCTTACCTACAAGAATTATTGCATGGTTCACCTAAGGACCTGCCAGACACGAAATGTCCCTTTGTATTGATGTAAGGGTTACCTGAATTTTTATTCTTTTTACGAACATTTCTCTTCCAAAACTCGGGGTGATTTTTCTTTGGTTGTTTCCGCTCGCCAGATATGGTAACAGGAGAAATATTTTATTTTAGCATTATGTTGGTTTCGACGACTAACTGGTTGTATGATCCGCTACTTCCTAAACAACAATAATTAAGACACCTGTTTTTTACCAAGTTTACACGAGTACCTCAGTGCGCATTGAGTGAAAGTGAATTTAAAGAATAAACCTTTTTCGAGGTAAAACGCATGTGTAAACACTTCTAAATCGTGAATTAAGATCATTAAGACGGCTTAACCGTTTTTACACATGCGTTTTATCTCGTTAAAAAGGTTTATTTTCTAAATTTACTTCTACTCGATGCGCACTAAGGTGCTCGTGTAAACTTGGTAATTGAGAAAGAATTTATGTTTTCATCAACTAACCTGGACTGCTTGGATCTGGAATGTAGTCAGCATCTTTAACAGAGTCGTCTGAATCAAATGGTTCCTGAAGGGGTGGATCTAAGAAAAACAGTCAAATCATAACATTATAAATAGGCATTGAAAAAGAAAAGCTTGTACAACACCAAATACACACTAAATAAAATATAATATACAATAAAAACCAACCTACCTTCAATCTCCTGCGGATTATTCTTTATGATTATTCTAGTTTCTAAGGGAGTTTGATTTGAGCAGCTAGGCACCATACTTAATATTTTTTTGCCCCTGGAGGTCATATTGGAAAAAATCACTCTAATTTATTGTATGTACTACTCTCACTTTTAAACAATAATGGCAAACACGCACTCTGCTGATCAAACTAATACTAATTGCCAAAACAACCCAACAAAAACTGACTTGAATCGACTTGTTTGTACAAGTAGTTATCTACAAAACGCGCGAAAATAACATGGAAAACTTTTAGTTCCACAACTGGCTAAGTGACCATAGACACATATAGAATTAACAAAATTATTTTCATTCAATTCCAAAACTAGCTATGTGATCTTGAACACATTTGGAACTAGAAAACATATTTGTTATGCATTTAGACACATAGCGCAAGATTAATTTTGGCGCCAGATTTTGAAATAGCGATATGGCTACTTTTAGAACTTATAAAAACCTTTATTTTTAGTTAGACTGCGTAGATAGCTTAAAATTGTAATTTTTGTAGTTGGTCACATTTGGAACCAAACCGTCGATATGTCATACGTACAAATGGCGTACGGTACCTATTTTACCAAGTAAAATTGAAAATACAAAGGTAACTGACAATACCAACGCCACTGGATAAATCAATATAAGTCAATTGACGAAGTGAGGGGGAACAACACACGCACGCGCTTGACAATAAAAGGTCAGCTTTCGATAAAAATCACCAATTATGTAATTTGGAAGGTGTGGTAATTATGGTTTTTGTACAACTCTGCCAGAGCTTGAAGAAGCCCGTAACAAATTTGGAAAAGTGCTCATCTTTTAATATTCATAAATTGAAAAAATAATGTTAATAGAAAAAATCCAAGGAAACAAGCACATTAAAGAATTAACGTTTAATCATATTGCTAATATTGTTAATAATAAAATGTCCGTTTTCTAATTATTATCACCAGGTATTTAGCACTTTAGCTTTTCCATAGTTAAACGTGGCAATATCGAATGTTTTCGACTGCATTCCTTTCACGGCTTCAGATAAACTTGCCAAAGTATACGTGGTAATCACTCTACTTATTCGTTTAGTTTGTGTAGGTTACCAGTTTATTTGCAATAGAGCTGTTTAAATAGTTTTTAGGTTGTTTTTTGAATTCATCAACTCTCTTTTGCAGTGTAACTTATTTTAAAAGTTTCCTCAGTGTGTAGTAGGTGTCGATATTGTCATCAATGTCAAAAGGTGTCGTTTCTGTGCGATTGGCCGATAACCTACCTTTCCAACTTCAATGTCGGATTGTGAAGTATTGTAAGTGAAAATCATTTTTATGGTTAGTATCACAAACAAAAATTGAAAATTATTTACCTCTTCATTATATTCAAAAATGTTTGAAGTTTCTCCTTTTCGGGCTAAAAATAAAGTACATTCCAAGCCATATTTTGGAATTAGAATTTGTAAGGCGTTCTTTCTAACATACAGTATATAACCTTCTTCGTCTTGAAGTTTTCCTTTGAAGAAAAGCTAAAAACGAAATTGAAAACATTCAGTATAATGCACAAAAACATTCGACACATTTTTAGAAGTGTTTGATTTTTTTAGGAAACTCATAAAACAATGTCAAAAATAATAAATTCAAAGATACTTACATGTGTGTTAAAAGCTACTGAAGCTCTTCCGGCATACTGAGCCATTCTGTTCCGATAATTTAAATTCTGACATAAATGGCTAGTTTTTTGTTTATCAAGTAAATCTGGATATGTAGAATCTGAACCACATACTACTGCTAGTAACCTACAGAAAATTTTCATAAGTACAAAAATACCATTGAAATAAAAAACTTGAAGTAGCATCAAAAGCCTTCCCACTAACATTTGCCACTATCAAACCTAAGATTGCCAAAATCTAATATGTGGAGTATTTCTTATAGTATAATTAAGTTTTTTATTGCTTTACTTTATTTTGCATTAAAGATTATTAAATATAACATGTTCACAATGGTTGGAGGTATTGGGGTTTGAAATTAAGATTGTAGTACTTACTACCACATTGATTTATAACCTTACTTATTTTTCCATATCGATTTCATTGTTTATTTCGAGTTTAGATTATTTTAAGCGTGATTAAGTCCCTTAAAACGGTCTCGGTATAAGTTGAAGAGGTCCTCGATGCAGAATTTTATATGGAAAAACTGAATGGTACTTTTTATTGACATAAGAGTGTGCTCTCTAACTGTCTAAGAGTGAAGAAGTCAAAATGACAGACGGGTACATTGAAATTATACTAATGTTTTGTTTTTGCAAAGCAGGAGCTGGTGGCCGATGTACACATTTCAGAACATTAATCATTAGTCGCCATTATAAGAGAGAAGGGGTTGGTTTGACTTTAAAAAGGCGATTATGAAACACTTAATTATAACAAGCAACAAGAAAATATAACAATAACAAATAATCAAAGAAGATCAAATAAAAAGGGTTTAAAAAAAGGCAATATATTAATAAATAGGGCATGTCCACGTGACGTCACAAACTATTTTGACAACAGCCTGGTGGTAAAACAATAAACAAAGCGTTCAGAACACGTGGTATTTAATAGTGAGGTTATGCTGATTTATAATGATAGATCTTGTTTGAGTTTAGTTGGTTTTGCTTCAGTGCACTTTTAAAGTTATTTTAATTGTTGAGCTTGCATATTTAATAATATATCTTCTGTATGTTCCTTGTGGTATATTATTCATTCTTTTTTTAATTTCTTGGGAAATTAAACCACAATATTTTTAAATTCTTTATTTCAACGTTTCGGTAGCGTTCCAGCTACCGTTGTCAAGAAAAAATAAGTAGAAATTAATTTTTTTATCCCTAACTGACACAACAGAAAAAATTTGACAACTAGACGAAGTTTAAGACTGCAAAATTTTGTTATCAAATTTTTATTAAGGTCCATTCATAGTAGATCATATCTGTGGCAAAATGTGAAATGAAATATTTCATTTTATGACATTCCAACGATATGATAGTCTACTAGAAATGGAATCCAGTGAAGTGCACGTTCCAGTAACGGTTTTTATTGGGATAGCGCTTTTTTTAGCTTATTTTGGAAATGTTGTTAATAAAACGCGTTTGTTGACAGTTTTTTTATGTATGAATATTTAAGTTTTTGAAATATGTATACTCAGTTTTGTGATTTTGTGTATTGAAATGTGTATCGATTAACAACTATTCAAATTATAAATCATAAGAAAACCTGGATAAAAACTTATGATGCTATCCTGATAACGCAGGTAATTGATTATTGGAAATTTCTCTTTCTAACATTGGTAACCAAATTTGACTACATTCGGCTGAAATACTAGCTACACATTTATCTGCATTTAGTTGTATTAAAGCACTTTCTTTGATTTTCCGTCTTTTATTATTGGGTTCTTTTAATATTATTTTTGATGAATCCCATTGAATTTGATGACCCTCTTCCCAAGCATGTTTGCAAATAGCTGACTTAAAGAATTCCCTATCTTTGATATATTTTTTGTGTTCGTTTATTCGTACTTTCAATGGTCTAGATGTTTCACCTAAATAAAATTTGTCGCATTCACATGATATTTGATATATGCAGTTTTTTGAAGATTGTTCTTCATTCTTTGGTTTCGTTTTTGTTAGTATTGATCTCAATGTATTATTCGATTTAAAACTAGTTCTAATATTGAATTGGTTACCAATTTTTTCAATTCTTTCCGATAAACCGATAAACATACGGTATTGTTAAGTTCCTAAAAATTATGTTAGCTGAATTATCAATATTATTGTTATGGGGTATTAACAATGAGCCCCTCTCTATATGCTTAATCTCCTTATTTACAAA
Source organism: Galerucella tenella (assembly GCA_910591685.1). Classification (NCBI taxonomy): domain Eukaryota; kingdom Metazoa; phylum Arthropoda; class Insecta; order Coleoptera; family Chrysomelidae; genus Galerucella; species Galerucella tenella. The sequence continues at coordinate 4,951 of CAJUYH010003496.1, read as the reverse complement.
TAATTTTTGATTGTCTAGTTGTCAAATTTTTTCTGTTGTGTCAGTTAGGGATAAAAAAATTAATTTCTACTTATTTTTTCTTGACAACGGTAGCTGGAACGCTACCGAAACGTTGAAATAAAGAATTTAAAAATATTGTGGTTTAATTTCCCAAGAAATTAAAAAAAGATTTAATAATATAGTGGTTTGTTGTTTGATAATTTTTCATTGTGTCTATTGTTTATTGTTTTACCACCGGGGTATTGTCAACTGTCGTGGACATGCCCTATATCAATAGCAAACAAACGATACGAAAGTGTAGTTAGAAAACAATGTGGCAGAAACTAGTTTATATTAGAGCTACCAGAGTGTGTATTGCTTTTCTTGAAATGACAATTCTCAATAGGTATTTTTCTACAATCACTATACAAAAGTAGGCATTCACATATCCAATTCTAATTGGAAGCTGACAATTTCCATACACTGTTATAATTTGACACTATTAGCGAATTGGAGCGGCAAAGTTTCTGTGGCGCTTTCTATTTCCATGATTCAACTTAAAAAATATACAATACAAAAGTAGTAAAGTGACTGAATGCAAAGATTATTACGGACCATTCAATTGGAGGGCACTGAGTCTGAAAAATATCATTACTTTGTGCGGTAATTTTCATAAAAAATAAACCATATAATGATTATACCATAAGGAATGTACAGAGGATATTTTTCTGTTTATTGTCTGTAAAATAAATAGTTATGTATCAAGGACGAAAAATTGTCTATTAGAGTCGAATCTGTCGAAGCTGCCAGGGCTAGCAAGCAGACGAGACAGTTTTGCCGATGTGCATATTAAATTGTTTCGTCGATCTTTACAAAAAATTACTAATTTCGGAAATTAGTACGTAAAATGTCATCTATTGTAAAGGTCGACGAAAAAATATTTTACCTGTGAACAATAATATCCGCGTATCTTCTAATGGGAGAGGTAAAATGCGTGTAAAGAGGCACTGCAAGACCATAATGAAAAAACTCATCTTTTTGTAAAGTACCACTTGCAAAATAAACAGCTTGTAACATGCAACGGGTAGCCAAAATTCTCAACATTGTGTTTAAATACGGATTGTCGGATTTTACAGCACTATCCAACGATTCGGCTAATTGTTTGCCAGACTCGATATTTATATCAAATCCCTAAAAAAAATTAGTTCAATGAAAATAATAAAATGCTGTAACAATTACACTAGATTATTTTTTTCGTATAATTCTCAACCAATTAGAGCGGTCAATTTATTTAAGTTACTTTGTATAATTTCGATAATACCAGATTATACATAGAGTAGCTCCACTAATCGAAAATTTTACAATAATTTAATTTCCATAGTAACCACATCAACATCAATATACAACAATACACAAACTAACAGGACCGTAAACTTTTGGCGTTTATCAAAAATATAATTGTGATTTCCATTGTAGCAATTTGTATTTAAATTAATAACTATTACAGTCTTAACAGTCCTTTGGCAGCCACCCTTCATTTTCTATTTTCAAATGGCACCCCTGTATATTTGCGTTGAAAATTGCTTGTTGGTTTTTACTAGCACCAAAAAAATGAAGGTTTTTTAATTTCTAAATTCCCTTATTAAAATAAAATACAAATAACGACGAAATATTGACAATAAAGATTGAATTAAGCAAGCATACTCTCCTAACCACAGACAGAACTGAATACTATCTATGGTACTAATACCAAAGAATGCACCAGCTTAACAAGAAGCGAAGCCCGACGCAATATCTTTGATGTTTTGGTAACAAAAATGTATGACCTTGAGATACCGACGTTGACAGATAACTTATTAAATATACAGAAAAAATGATCAAATTTTCAAACATCAGCGATATAATTGGTTGACAAAATGAAGTATATGATATATAACTATCTTATAAAAATAGCTCCTTTCAGACATGCGCATATAAAAAAAGGGTCGGAAGCTTCACTTCTTGTTAAGCTGGTGTATTCTTTACTAATACCAGATGTGATTTTGAAGATTGCTTCACTGCAAACAAAGTTGTCACACTAATGCTGATTAAAATTGTTATAATGATATTCATTTATTGACTAAAGAGAGTTAGGACGTACAAGTGATGGAATATTTAGTTGCTATTTTTAGTTCAGTTCACTTTTTTTGTATGTAAAACTTACTAAATGTTGCCCAGCTTTTATCAATGGATCAAAGTTTGTACTAGGTGGTGTCGGATGTCTCCTAAGCATTGCACATTCAGGGAATTCTTGTAAAATTTTTTCAGCGACACTTATATTTGCTAACAACATGAATTCTTCAACCATTGAATTTGTTTCAAAAAGTTTTTTAACCTCGACATCTAAAGGTTCCATTGTTTCAGAATCCATGTGGATTTTTACTTCTGGTGAAGCTAATACCAAAGCTCTTCAATAAAAAAATAACATGTGGCACAAAATAAAAAAAAATAATAAGACTTACCCATTTTCTAATCTTCTTTTTTTCAAAATTTTAGCAAGCATATTTAAACCTCTCAAAGAAACTGCAATTGAGTCGTCTTTACTTTTATCGTCGATTATCATCTGTGCTTCTTCATAAGTTAAGGCTGCTTTTGATAAAATTATGCTTTTATGGAAACGAGTGTTTAAAATGTTTGCGTTTTTGTCCATTTCCCAAATGCAAGAGAATGCAAAACGTTCCTCTCCCCCTCGTAACGAACATAAGAAAGAACTAAGTAATTCAGGCACCTGCAATGAAATAATTATAGTATAATATGAAATTTTATGAATGCTTGTATTCACTTACCATGTCAATCCTTTTATTTACAAGATATACAGTTGTGGCTCGCAAGGCAGCTTCTATATCAATAGCAGTGCCTGGTCTGATAAAGTGGGATACGTCGGCGATATGTACACCCACCTCGAATTTATCATCTGAAATTGGACGGCAATGCAGTGCATCATCTATATCAGTACAACCTGGAGGATCTACTGAGCAAATATCAATATCTCGAATATCAACTCTCCGTTTTTCATCCTAAAAATAGACATGTCGTTTTATTAAGCAATTTAATCCACTAAAGCACTTCAAATTATATAGAATTCCATGTAATTAAAAACACAGTTTGTTAGTTTCCTTAATAGTTTCTTATCAAATACAAGAGTTAAAAAAAGAATTTCCTACCTCTTCTGTTATAACCCAAGGCATTGTTGGTAAACAGCTTAGGACTTCCTCGGAAAATTGGCTGTGTGGTACATCATGTTCTAATAAAACAACTTCATTTTCTGTATTTTGATCTCCGATCTTTCCCAAAGCTCTAACAAAATGACCCTGAAATTACAATCAAAAAAGTAAAGCATGAAAATTAAAATATTAAGTTAATCACAGTTTCTTAATTGTTAATTCTTACAGTATTTAATGAATTCCCAAATTATTATTGCATACTTTTCAATAACATTTATATTTTGTTTGATTTATTCTGGAAGATAGTGTTAAATTAAATTATACTTCTTACATGAGGATATCTGGAATGCCTAGGCCAAGAGTCGATTGTTACAATTAACTTCTGTGTTCTCAAAAAATCAACTTGTCTAGTTTCTATTCTAATTTTTGGAATGCTGCTATCTGATGGTATAAACAATTGATAAACTCCATCCATTCCACCTTGCAGAATTCCACAATACTGCCTCCATTTTCTCCTGATAATCCCCACAACTTTTCCTGTTGGTTTGATATCTTTAGTTTTCTTTGCAGTTTTCTTTAACTCTTGTTCTTTCAGTTCTACTTCATCGATACTTTCTTCAGCGACACCTTCGTCTTCTAGTACAATGTCACTAGGTGACACCCAATCTGCTTTACTGAATATTTCTATAACAACTATATCTCCGTCTACAGCCCTGTTTAGGCCATTTCTTCCTTGAAGAATAACCTATAAAATAGGAGTATACTGTAAAAACATAGAACAACAAACAGATTATTGACAACTTCACATTCTAGCTATTATAGCTCGATTATAGTGAACTATCTGCATTATAAGTTGCATAATTTCATTGAATTTTTGTTTCCATTTTTTTCTGTTAATCAGCAGTGAAAATCAAAAAATAAATCAAAATTTGAAGTTGAATACCCTATAGGAAAAGTAAATTCTACACTCAATCAATTAAAATATACTCACAGGATCATCAAATGCATCCACATTAACAAAACCTTCCAAAAAATTATCCCTAGAAGCTCGAAAAGTGCCTTGATGAAATTTGCCTTCTTTGACACCTACTAATAATTCTACATTTGATAGATGCGGAGGGAATATATCTTTAGTATAGCTCTCAATGAAGCAGTCCTTTCGGAAGAGCTTATCTTGCAAAACGGAATGTTGTTCTATATTATTGATATAATCGCTTACTAAAAAATGTAATTCAATATTAATATAACCTTTTATTTTACATTTATTATTAACCCAAAGTTCAAAAGATATGAGAGGGAAAGGTGACATTTGACTAGCACTGTATATTGAATAGGCTGGGTACATTTATCAACTTACTTGAACAAGCTGGTATGTTTTCTTCAAGTGCAATATTTCTATTATTAGCATCATCACTAAGAAATACAAAGTTTTCTTTAGGTAAATGGTTAATGTACCAAGAGCAAGATTTTCGAATACATCTGTCATTGTAATCATTTATTATTTCACCATCTTCTTGTCTGATGTAGGTGTCTCTGAAATGAAAAAATATTGTTACTTCAGCTTTGGTCACTTAAAAAAGTTATGATTAAAATTACTTAATACAGACCAGGTAACTATCGCCATCTATGGGGGTCAAAATAAATTAAAGGGATAGTTCATAAAAAATAAAATTTCAATATAAGGTCTGTTCCAACCGCTATCATAAACTGTCAGAAACGATCATAGTCGACCATTGCAATCAGTGATAAGAATTACGTGAAAGTAATGT